>JAMKQA010027856.1:0-21207 GCA_024699735.1 Posidonia australis
TTGCACGCATTAGTGGGTAAATTGCATTTTAGCCCCTAGAGGTTTTAATTGCACTAGGAGCACCCGTTTGGCCCTAGATTTGGCATGCATGCATGGAATGTGTTTTCCCATGTGTTTTTCGATGACTTGGACTTTTGGACTCCAACTTTTCTCGGATTTGGGTTTTTTGCACAAAACCCACTGCATTCTCTGATTTTGCGCACACATTTGCATTTTGCATATTTTGCACATCTTTTTGCACAGTTTTCTTTCGTCTTTTCTTCCTAGCTTGGTGCATGCTTTTTAGCCATGCTCCGAGCTTAGTTTTCTCCGTGTTTTCCGCGTTTCCCTCGGATTTTCGATTTTCACGATTTTCCTCATCGCCCAAGGGCGTACAGTAAAGCGGCATTATCCATGCCTACACTCGACCCTCGGATTAACTTTTTTTTCCCCTTTGACTTTGACTTAGCATGATTTCAGTCATCATTTTGCACAAGCATATAGAATAAGCAAGCATACATTTTTAGCAGACCATAGACAGTAGGAAGCCTAGAAAGACCGAATTTTCACGGGTGCGTGGGGGTGCCTAACCCCTTCCCCATGCGTAACCAGAATCCTTACCCTTTCTCTAGCCCGCATTCATTCTTGCATTATCCATTAGGCACGGATCACGCATGCATCATTGCATCTTGTTCGCTTTCTACCTTTTTTGGTGGTTTTTCTTGGTTTTCCTCGTCTTTCCATTAAAAGACTAGGTGGCAACGCCTTTCCTTATCCTTTTGTCTTCCCTTTGGTGTTTCTGAGTCTTGTCTCTTCCTCCAGATTCACCATTTTCGCCGTGACTATATCGGACCTCCCATTGTGTTTCCGCACACCGGAGTCAGGTTTTGGTGAACCGCGCCCAAGGGTTCCACCGGCATGGTCACAGGAACTGGCGACTCCGGCCCCTAGTCAAGGACTCTAGTTGACGTTCTGTTAGGCACCTGAAACGTGACCTTTAACTAAAGAACAACTGACATGCCCCTGGTCGAAGATTCTGGTTGAATTACACTGTAGATGGTGTTTTGTATGTGACTTTTGACCAAAGAGCAACTGACATGCCCCTGGTATTGGACTAGTTGGACATCACTTGAGGGTATGGGGCCTTGAAAGCCAGACTGTAACTACAGATGTTCCTTGAACCACTAGAGTACTTGAGACCATCACTAGTTGAAGCCAGTGATCCATTCATCAAGTGACTGGAAGTATGTGCACCCAACTACTTTCCTGTATTGTACATGGAAGACAGAAGGAATTGTGGCAACTCAATAATGGCCTTTGATCAGGATTGTAACCTGCCTCTGACTAGTATGTTTGGGGTGTGTTCTGCTCAACCGTGGTGTTTTGATAGCTCTGTATTTGGCCGCACTACTGTAGGACATTCTCTTGATTGTATTCGCCAATTTCTGAATTGTTGTGTAAAGTCCACAGCCATGCTATTGTCTCTACTAATCATTTGATGTGTAGGTCCTGATCATAGAACAATCGACTTGCCATTGATGAACAAAGCAATGGATTGTGTCAGCCCAGCTAGAATGCGGCTGACATGCCCCTAGCATAAAAGGTGAATGATGCTCAGAAGTCAGATCAGGAGATACCAAGGCAAAAAGGATGCCTCTAACATTGAGCCAAGTTACCTTGGGAAGCGTTGGGCACCACTCGAGGATGTAAAGACTTGAAGATTAGGCTGTGATTGTAAGCGTACTATGAATCACTAAAGTGGCCGTGGCAGATTTTGGTTGAGGCCAGAGACACATTATTTCACTGACTGGAGGCATGTATATTCATCCATTGTCTTGAGCTATATTCTGATGGCAAGAAGTAATGTGATACATCATAGACTATCTTAGGCTAGCTATTCTCTATTCTGCTACTTATTATGTCATTGAGCTCTGGCTGCAAACATGTATTTGGTTGTGTTGTCCTCAGGCATTCCACAAATATTGTTTACCACACTTGAACTGTTGCAGAGGAATTGTTGTCATACTATTGATTCTATAAATCCATGTAGCTCGTACAATAACTAGTGTCCTCACTGTATATGCACTTTGACCACTGAGGAGCTGAAGTGTCCCTGGCTAAAAGCACTTGGCAAAAGTCCTGTTGAACAAGTCTATATGCAAACAAAAAGATTCATCCAAGCAAGGCTATGATGATTATTATTATTGTTGTGGACTCTATTATTGTGAGCAATTTAGTTATTTAAGAGTGAATTTTTGGTTTGATCAAGGAATGCATGCCTTGTGATTGTAGTTGCTCGTTTTCTACATTCACCGCTTCACTCTTTCAATGAGTTCATTATCTGGATCATTTGCTTGTTTAGTTCAGCTATTTGTTTGCCCTCAGTTAGGTTGGAAAGTTGTATGCATGTTAGAAGAGGTTGACACCTTCGACTCAGTTTCCACTACAGAGACTTGCAAGTCATATGGTGGCTCTTGCTAGGTAGTGGTGGCACTCAAATTCACTCTAAGGTAGCGTAATGGAATTGGCTCCATGCCAAACTCTTTAAGGTCCTACACATACTTTTTTCTTTGCTCCATGCCAAACTCTTTAAGGTCCTACACCTGCTTTTTTCTTTTCAATATCATTGTCTTTTCTTTTACTCCCTCATAGACGTGTGGTTTCACTCTAACCTTGTCTTGGAGGTAATAAGCGCCCGATCTATTCAAGAGGCCTTTATTGTAAGAGAGTGGGTCAGTCCCTCAAATGTGTGATTTTACTGAGCGCATACTCCAACTCCTCTCTAAGGTATGGTAAAGGTAGAGCTACAATGCACGCCTCACCCTTGGGCAGACTTCTGTCTTCGCCTTCTGTCTTCTCTATTCTTTTATGCCCTTGCGAATGTATGTTTTCTTTTTTGGCTCACACTCTCAATCTCCCCTAACATTTTTTCTCCCTCTTGGAGGTGTAGGATCCTTGCGGAGCTTGGACATTTTGTTTGGCTTTGTTGTTTGGTGGCCCCCTTGATAACTTGGTCATCTAAGTAGTGACAACTGAGGAGGGATGATCCATTCTGACATAGGCGAGCTTTTCCACTTTTTCATCATCGGGCAAAATGTTATTGACAAGCAAACTACCCTCTTTAATTGTTCTTGATGTTTTTCTGTTTTGTGTTTTTTCTCTTCTTCTTTTTTCAACTTTTATGCTTTTTCTATTTTTTTGTGTTTTGGTATATGGTTATGCAAAAAGAAAAACAAATTGAACAAAGGAAAAGGATACAGCTCCGGTCCTTGTTGTTATTTTTTTGTCAATGCCATTGGGTTTCAAAGTAACTCTGTGCAGTGCTATTGGAAACCGGAATCAAGGTAGATGTATCCGAGGCTATCAAATGCATTACTAAAACTGAGACTGTCACTGTGAATGTTGAATCTACTGGTAACATTAGGACTATATCTCTGTTGGAGTTGACATCTATTGTGACAACTGTCTCCTACTTGATCCAAGGTAATTGCACGTGTTGGGTTAGATCGATGCATGGCAAACTGGCAAACTTTAGGTTAGGCCCCCACAACGGAACAAGAACAAGAGTGTCACACATGAGTGTCGCTAGACAAAATTGAGAAAAGAAAAGAGGACAAACTAGGCAAATGGGGAAGAAGAATAAGAGTGGCATACTCATGTGCTACCAGACAAAAGCAGAGAGAGGAAAAGCTAGGAAGAAAGAGGCTCGATGGATTCCCTGGGAAAAACTGGGAGAAAGAGGAAAACCCCTAAGGTTCCAGTATCCTCGAAGCTTGCAGGCTCAGACACGGTAAGGTTGGCTATTTTAGGGTGTGCACGTGTGTGTGCAGATGTATGTGTGTGCTGCCTCCTGTGTGTTGACAACAATGCCTCCATTGTCAATCAAATCCTGGACAGCATTCTGGAGAGTAAAACACTTGTTTGCCGAATGTCCACGAGTGCGATGGAATAGGCATAACAAGTTAGCCTTATACCACCTAGGAAGCGGGTTCGGTGGTGGACGAACCTCCGGTAGCTGCAGGAATGGCGCAACTTTAGAAAAGATGTCACTCAACAAATCCCCGAGTGGGGTGAAGTCTCTTTCCTTATGGCGAGGCCGCCTCTGCCGTTACTGAACTGGCTCCACACAACATGTCGGTTCAACGGTGGTGTGTGGATGTGTAATGTGTGTTGAACTAGATGCTGGTGAGGATAAAGACATGGATGTGGGTGCTACATCCGATGTGTCAACAACAATAGTCCCACTGTCGATCAAAGTCTGAACGACATCCCACAGAGTGTGGCAATTATCAGTCGAATGCCTCGGGGCTCGATGGTAATCACAGTATACATTCGTGTCGTACCACAGAGGGAGTGGAGTTGGTGGGGGATGCAGATCCGAGAGTCTCAAAAGTGACACAACACAAGGAAAAATAGCGCTCAACGACTCACCCAATGGAGTGTAGTCGCTTTCAACGCGACGGCCTTGTTTCTCCTTAGAATGATGTCCTTGTTGAGCCGATGTAATGTGATGCACCGGCTTGACAGTGAGAGGTGTGCGCCTAGTGTGCAGTGACGACCTACGTGTTGGGACTTGATCCTGATGTTGAGGTGGGTTCTAAGTATGTTGTGTTGTGTGTGGTGTTGAGCGCGAGAGCAACAGTTGCGGCACTGGTACAACTCCAAGCGACAGACTCAAGAAATGTTGTACTCTCACACAACTAATGGCTTGATTCCTATGTGACTGTGATGCATGCTGTGACCAATGCAATTGTGGTGTAGGAGGCAGAGATAACGCCCCCATCGCCGAAGCGGTGTGATGCTGGGGCGATGGTATGGGCGATAATGGAGTGGGGTGAGCCTGCAATGCTATAGTGGTCTGCACTGGAGCCTCAGAGGCTGAAAGAGGAGGACTCTCAACAAGATCAAGAGAAAGGGCCATGTGCTCGAACACTTGGGCCAAAGTTCTCAAGTACTAAGCTTGCGTGGCCGAAGACCCATCAAAAGATAGGTCAGAAGGCAAGAGCGGAATAGGAATGGCCCCAAAAACAGATGAAACCGTAGCTGGTTGATCTCCTGAAACAGGAGGACCCGAGAGATAGGGTGCAGCTGGTAGAACTTTTGAAACCCGCGTGGTAGTCACCGCAGTTGAATCAGTGACGGGCCTTAGACCAACTTGTGTCTACCACTATCCCGGAAGAGGGGTTAAGGATCCTCCATGATTCACAAATTGGGACGCATAGAGGGAAGAAGAAGCAGCCAAAGTGAGAGAAGGAGGATCTGAGTGTGGGACCCCCTTCAGAACAATAATTGGAGGCTTGCGGGTCTACGGGGCCATCGCTAACCGCAAGCGAAATAAAAGGAGCTGCGGAAAAAGGCAAATGCACAAGCTCTAAGAAGAACTACTGTTGAAAGGTGATTAGTAGCTCAAAAAAATAAGAGAAAACAACCACGGGAGGCCACCCGAGCTCCTAGCTAAGAGCCTCGCAACAAGCTACTTGAGAAAATAGGTATCAGAACTTGGACAACGACGCAAAGAAAAATGCGAGTTATTAAAGTGTCATGCAATGACACACAATGAATGTCCTAAAGTGCACTCTCTCACCCTACATGCCCCATATGGGGTTAACCACATAGAACGTACTCATGGGTTTTATGTTTTGACTCTTGTCAGAAAAGTAGGTTCTCGTTCTAAATCCTAGCCAAAGCACAGGCAGTGAACAAGTGGGGCGTTGGTGGCTTCATCTCTTGCAGTAGCATGGAACTGTACCCTCTACTAGCACTGACACGACCCCAGACAAAGGGGGACAAACTAGCAACATGCCCTACGCCAAAGCTATAGAACGGGTTGCTAGAATTGTCCTTTGTGAACTGTAGGTGGACTTAGAGGAGAAGATGCATGCTTTCTATAATGATCATTCATGTAATATGCTTTTGTGTCTTTTACTTGCGTTTTATTAAACCATGGGGAGTCGTGAGCATTTGTCTCTAGTTATGCCTTATTATTTGTTTATCTGAGTTTGTGTGTTTTATTTTAACCAGATAGGGAAGCAAACATGTCTCTACTCTCCTAATCATGGCAAATACAAATAAAGGGAAGAAAACACACAATCATGGCATCTAAAAAGTCAATCAACAAGCAAAAGACATGATCATGGCATATACTGGTATAGTGCTCACAAGTAGGTGAATAAAAGCAAGTATCGACAAAAAAGCATGAATTAGGTCATGTGCATGTGCGGTGGCATAGCAATAGTGTAAAAAGGAATGTTGTCAAATATGTACAAGTAAACAAGCACAAAGTATATAGCCAAAGACAAGTAAGGAAACCAAAATGAAAGCTAGAATCTGGTTATCCCGAGCAGAGTCACCAATTCCAGTGACCATGCCGGTGGAACCCTACACGGCTCTCCTTACGGTGTGTGGAGGCACACGAGGAGTCCCGATACGGTCACGGCTAAGATGGTGAATCCGAAGAAGAAGACTAGACTCGGAAACACCAAGGAAAGATAAGAAAGGATAAGGAAAGTAGTCGCCACCTAGTCTTTTAATGGAAAGATGAGGAAAACCAAACACGAAAGAAAACCAAGAAGAAAATAAGATGAAGAAAACATGTATGCACCATGCCTAATGGATGTAGTGCACAAATCAATGTGGGCTAGAGAAAGGGTAAGGATTCTTGTTACGCATGGGGAAGGGGTTAGCCACCCCTATGCGCCCAAAGAACTCGGTCTTTCTAGGTTTCCTACTTGCTAAATGGTTTATTAGGTGTGTGCTTGCTTATACTGAATGGATATGCTAAAGATGACTGGAAAACATGCCAAATCAAAGATAAAAAAAGAATAAAAGGAAAAAAGATAATCCGAGGGACAAATGTAGCCATTGAGAATGCCGCTTTACAATACGCCTTTGGGTGATGAGGAAAATCATGAAAACCGAGAAACTCTCGGAAAGCATCTCGCAAATCAGTGGAAACTTGAAGAAATCCAAGAAAATCAAATTGGGGAAAATAATCCTCATTCGGGACAATGTCGACATTGTTATGCCTGTTAATGTATACCCTCGGGGGATGGAAAGCCAAATCAAGTCAAAATCGTGAAAGTCGGAAGAAATCATTGAAACGATGGGAAAACCAAACTTGAAATGAGTGCACGATGAAAGGAAGAAGGAAAAAAAAAATATGCATGAAAAAGTGCAACAAAATGTGCAAAATACATGTAATAGTGTAAAATGTAAATTCCAGGGGCATTTGTGCAAAAAATCCCAAATTCTGAATGAAAACTGAAATTCTAAAGCTAAATCATCAAAAATACATAGAAAAACACATTTCATGTAATTATGAAGGAATCTAGGGTCAAATGTGCAAAACTGTACATTTTTAGTCAAATTAAAGATTCCTATGGGTCAATATGCAATTTTGCCATCAAAACATGTAATTAATGCAATTCTATAGAAATTCAGGGAAAAATATGCAATAAAAAGAGTCCATGTTTGAAAATAGAAATTTCCAGGGACTGACAAGCATATTTACCCTAAAAAACATGCATTCAGTGAAAAATCTGTAAAATTCAAGGGCTAAAATGCAATTTAGGTCACATTTGAGCAAATATTTAAATTCCCAGGGTTTAATTTGCACTTTTGACAGAGAAATATGCATTTAGAATTATTTCAACAAAGCTCAGGGTTTTTTATGCAAAAATGTTGGACTTTAATGTGTGAAAAATAACTCGAAGGGTCTTATATCAAACTTTAAAGCATGAAAGGCATTAACAAGATTATTCAAGGGGCACATTGCAATCTTTTTCAATCAAACTTTATTCAAATGATTTAAAAAAATGTTGCAAGGAACTAATTGCAAGAAAAAGGACCTACTTGTAAGAAAAGAAGGACCTATTTGTAAGAAAACAAGAAGTTCAGAAGTTATTTAAAAGAAAACTTAGTTTTTTTAAAATTTTTTTAAAAGAAAGGAATCGACGGTCATCGATGACGAAACTTCGTCGTCGACGACCGCCGGGGATACCCTTATGGGGCATCCCGATGCCCGATCGAGCATCAGGCTCCACTACGAGCATGAAGAGAAGGTGGGGAAGAGATCCAACGGTTTGGATCGAAGGCTCAACGGTCGAAAGAGGCTGCCTGTCTCCCTCGCCGTCGTGGCACTCCAGTGATGGCGTCGGAGAAGAAGGATGCTTCAGAGGGCTACAACGCGGCACTTAGGGGTCCCAGGAAGCTTGGAGGCGATGAGTGGAGCATTTCCCCTCTTCCAAAAGAAAGAATGGGAGACTCCTCCCATCCTCGGACCTCGCTCGCCGTCGACGCGATCCAACTCCGACGAGCTCGACTGTGGAGGTGATCCAAGGCTTGAGGCTTGGCTTCGATGGCTCTAGAGTGTTGAGGGTGCGTCGTGGAGTGTTTCTGGATGCTTAGGGAGGTGCGACAGAGTTGGAGGAGTGCATCCCAACGCTATTATCAGTCTTCTTCCCTAGCGACGGTGAGACGTCGCGATTCCGGCGAGCTTCCATTAGGGGCTTCCACAGTGACTGAAGTGGGGTTTCGACGGGTGGAGAAGCAAGAGGAAGTCCGTGGGAGGAAGATCATGCACTATGAGGCACGAATCAAGCTTTGGACCCGTGCCCCCACCTAGGCTGCCAAAAAACGATGCCAGCAAGGCCTAGAAACTTGATTCCGACCAAAGGAGACCTCTGGCTCTACTGGAATCGAACAGGGGAGGAAGAAGGAGATCCAAGAAGCTCAAATTGAAGTAAATTGAGGCCTATGGAGAGTGTACCTAGTCTAGCAGTGAGCTTGGTCGTCGGAGCTCACCAAAGGCTGCCGAAGCTCGCCAGAGATGACTGGAAACTCTAGTTTCTCTCCTCCACGAGCTTTGTCTTTGCTCCTGGATCACTCTGGTTGCTCCGATTGGGAGGAAAAAGCTTGGGGAGCTCTCCTCTCCAATTCTTCAAATCTCCTTTCTCACTTACAAATGGGGCTATTTATAGGCTTCCAATTGGCTTAGTTGGTTGTTATGGTTAGTGTGGGAGGTTGTTAAGGTGGATGGAGTGAAGTAGGAAGTGGTTAAGGTTGTTGGAGTGAAATGGGAAGTGGTTAAGGTTGTTGGAGTGAACTGGGAAGTAGCTAAGGTTGTTGGGGTTTGACATTAGGGTTTGGGGTTTGGCTTATGGCTTAGGGTTTGACTTAGGATTTGACCTAGATTTTAGGGTTTGGATTAGGGTTTTGAATTTAGTTTAGGCCTTAACCTAGGGTTTAAGGTTTGGATTGGGGTTTTGAATTTAGTTTAGATCTTGACCTAGGGTTTAAGGTTTGGATTAGGGTTTAACCTAGGTTTTATGGCTTATTTAGGGTTTCATGGTTTTGTTTAGTTTTTTAGGGTTTTCCTAGGGTTTTTAGGTTTCTTTAGGGTTTTCTAAGGTTTTTACGGTTTATTTAGGGTTTTATGATTTTGTTTGGGTTTTTAGGGTTTTTAGGGTTTTCTAGGGGTTTTTGGGGGTTTTGTTTGGTTTTTTAGGGGTTTTAAGATTTTTTAGGGTTTTTTCCTATTAGGATTTTGTCCATTTGCAAGCATATTGGGGTGTCTACACTTTCCAAAACCTTTTTCGAATCTATACTTTTCTCTTTCGAAAACTCTCCTTTGGAAAACCTTTTCAAAATCCTTAAATATCCTTCAAAATTCAAGCAACATTGTGCCTAACAGCACCATGGAAGCCAAAGGCCATGAAACCACAAACAAATCACAACCTCGACAGCTCTCCTGCCTAGCCCAGGCAAAAGCACCATGGGAGCGTCTGTGTTCCCTAGCACCACACTCAATCCATGACCACAACCCAAGAAAACACCAACAAAGCATTCATTGAGTGTCAAAACCACCCAGAAGACACCACAGTAAAGTAACCACAATCAAAACTCTATGCTCTGGCACCAAGTGTAAGACACCTATTGGCTCGTGTCCCTCGGGAGCATAGCCAAATCGGCTCAAACACCTAGAACAGTGCCACTGAATACTCCATTCAGTTCAATACACACAAAACCACACAAATCCTAGACTTAGGGACACTATCATTATCCCTAAAGTCCAGTCTAAACCATCTAGGGAAAGAATCTACTATTTCTAAATCATTTCATCTTTTATTCTACCCATACCCCAGGTAGAATCTTGCTGATTCATTTTTAGGCAAACCCTAGACCATTCTAATGATTATCCTAATCATTTATGCCATTATGTTTATCCCTCCAAGATTAATATATATATATATATTAATCAAAACATAAGATAAATTAATGCATGATTAGGGCCTAAATCGGCAAACCGAAATGGAACGGTCGACTGAAGCTAGGCTCAGGGCACTAGATCAGTAGACTGAAAAACCACTTGGTTGATCGAAAACCCCTGATTCGGCAGACCGAAAATGTTCGATCGACCAAACCAGAAATTCTGTCAACACACAAGACTCCCAGAACAGCAAACCGAATAAATTCGATCGACCGAACCAAAGGTCGAGGGGACAATCTACAATAAAAACGGCATACCGAAATAATTCGGCATGCCAAACCAAGCGACTACAGGGCAACCCGAAATGGGACCCAAAGTCTAATCCTGCAAACCACCAATCCAAACAATATATCAAAATGAAGATCTCAACGAGAGCTTCCAAACTAAACAAACAACACCGAGATCCATCACGCGGATCAGGAGAAAACAACAGAAAACACAAACGGGACATTATTCGCCCCAAACCATAAATACGGCCATAAATTGCCCACAAATGCACAATAAATCTTATAAAATTTACTACAATTACCAGAACACTAACATGCACCTATGGTACAAATTTGAAATCAAAATAAAATCTACAGGGTGCATACCTCCATCAAAGACGCAGCGATGCGAGACGGACGGCGACGTTCCTCCTCCAACCACGAGCTGCTCCTCTTCTCCACGTGACGACGACGACACGGCGGCGACTGCATCCTCCTCCACTCGACCATCTCCCTCTCTCTCTCTCTTGCAATCCTCTCTCCCTCCCGCCTTCCCTCTCTCTTTTCTCTCCCTCTCCTACGCACAGGAGGAGAAGAAGAAGAAGAAGAAGAAGAAGAGGAAGGGGTGCGGGTGGGGCCTGGGGAAGAGAAAGAAAGAAAGGAAAGTAAAGAGAAAGATGGGAAGGAAAGAAAAGAAAGGAAGCCACAAACACAAAACCAAACCACGTGACCTTCCACGTCCACATGACTCGTGCCACTAGGGACCCGCCACCAAACCTCCACGGCCCAAAGAAACTCACAAAACTCCTATGAGGGCCAACGCAGCACCCGAACCACACCATGCCAAAAGGCCAGAAACCCACAATCCAAGCATCAAACACCACTGAGAACGTGTCCCACAATAGGCATTGAGACCCCCAAAGCCTAACACGCTAAATTTCACCTTAATTATCTGGCCAAAGCACCACTCCTAAAACCTAGGTTGTTACAAAGGGAGACTGGAGTGGCTCGCCATGTGCTCAGGCTGTCAGCCTAACATATGTTGCATGAACCCAACATTGGCTCCACAAATGATGCATGAATGATGAATTTAAATACAGATAATTCATGCTAATGTGATGCAAGACAATATGCATAAGAAAAAAAATACTATAGTGGAATCATACAAGAAAATATAGCACATGCACAACAAGGAACGAGGCTTACCTATGGATGTTGGTGGGTTGTCCTACCGGTGGTGGCTCGCACTGGCATAGTTCGAGCTAGGATGCTTAGTGGTGACAGAGGTAGATGAGGAGGATTGTGGTGGTGCTATGGAAGCATGGGTGTGCGGCGACTATGGATTTGGATGGTTGGAATGGGGGATATCTCTGAGTGTGGGTAGGCACTGTCGAAGAAGTCCAATGGGTGCTTGGGATGGTGGAAAATGGTTGGCCCTCCTCTCCAAATGCATAGAAGAGAGGCTCTTAAAGCTAGGAAACCAAGGGTCGCAGAGCTCAAACGTCATGGAGGACGGTCGACATGAGAAGTGTAACGGATGCACACTAGTTGAACTACTAATGCAGGACAATGTGCCACAAATGTGTGCTACCTAAGTGCACCTATATGGTGCAATACTAAGGTGTGTGCCCTATGTACACCTAATTGGTGTGCCTAGTGTGACCATGCCGAAACTATTGGTGTGCCTAGTGTGACCATGTTGGAACTAAAACACCTCATGCGAGGGAACATACGAGATACAAATAAGGCCATGACGTAGATGGTGAATCCAAGGAAGGATACATTGACTCGAAACACAAAAATGAAGCAAAGAAGGATAAGGAAACAAAAATGGAGTCGTCACCTGATCTTTTAAATAGGAAAGACAAGGAAAACCGAAATAAGAAATAAATGCGATAAAAACATGTGAATACAAGCAAAATATGAGAATCTGTGCCAATGGATGTGACATTTCGACCATTGCATGACAGAGAAAGGGTAAGGACTCCTGTTATGTGTGCGGAAGGTGTTAGACACCCCCACACACCCGAGAATCAGTCTTTCTCGATTTGACTCACTTGCAAATTGGCCAATGTAGGCAAATGATGCCAAAATAATGTTCATCATGAGGCAAGATGCAAGATGTCATGCTAGGATGATATGATCAGGTCAAGAGTAGATGTGGATTTCAGCTCAATTACGCTATGCAAGATCTGGACCAATGGTCAACAGATCTCTACATAGTAAACATCCTTTCTTTATGAATGTATGCAAGATGCTAAACAATATGGAGAAATACATGTAATGTTGATAAAAGCATGTAGATGCAGATAACAGAAGATAAACATGGGAAATCACAAAAGAGAATCAAAACAGAATGCATGAAGGTGCTTAAAGCAAGTGATCTGATTTGAACCAGGGAGACTCGTCACCTCAAGATGCCAATTAGAGTCACCAGGAACATACGTTTTTATGAACCGCCTTATAAAGGCAACATCGAGAGTTGCTGGCAATGTTACAAAATAAACCAGCGGCTTCTCATCGCACCAGATCACAATGTAGCTACTTAAATCATGATGCAAATGCACAAGAAGCAAGAAGGAAATCTGATGAACATGTACGGATGCTTAAATGCTGATGTGAGTGTGTGGATCATCCCACCCATTAGACCTCATCAGAGATGGGTTCCTCTGCCGATCGTGACTAAGAAATTGACTCCCAAGCTCCGATGAAGCCTCCCAACACTTTTTGGGGTCAGAATGGATAGATTGGAGGGTGTTCACGCAAGTGGAATGTGAATGAATGCAATGTGGGGTGGCCACCGTCCTCACTGCGTCAAACTGGAGTAGTGAGCTCGACCGACCATGTAGGCGGCATTGAGCCTCAAGCGACCATCTAGGAAGACTTAGAGAGGGTGGAGCTAACACTGGAATAGGCCGAACGGGTTACAACAAGCCCATTGTCTCTCGACCATGCTCGAAATGTGGGAACCCATCATTAGTGTTTGAAATGCAACGTGATGCATGGACTGAATCAAGCACAAATCATGTAGGAACAAGTAGATAACACCTAGGGAATAAGCTACTATGACGATGAGAGGGGGCTCTAGCTTTGGACGAACGACTCACACATGTGGCTAGGAGTGTGAGAGGACTGGAGGTGATGGAATTCAGATAAGGTTGGCCAGAATTGTCTTGGACGCAGTGGGAGTTTGGGTTCAGTGGCCGTCGGAGAGTTCCAGATGATGGGTGGCCTGGGCTTTAGGTAGTGAGGATTCTTAGGGAACTAGAGCTAGTGAGCAAGAGAGTAGAGATGAGAGTCTAGAAAGCAAAGGCCAGAGAGTCAAGTGAGAATTCTTGTATGGGTCGAGGCCGTTATATAAAAGAATTGGGTTGGCCAGTGTGACCATGCCGGTGGAACCTTGCACGGCTCTCCCCTACCAGGTGTACAGAAGCACTCGAGGATACCCGATATGGTCACGGAGAAGATGGTGAATCCGGACAGTAAGACTAGACTCGGAGACACCAAGGGAAGATAAGAAAGGATAAGGAAAGGAGTCGCCACCTAGTCTTTTAATGGGAAGACGAGGAAAACCAAACACATAAGAAAACCAAGAAGCAAACAAGATGCAGAAAACATGTGTGCTCCGTGCCTAATGGATAAATGAATGTAGGCCAGACAAAGGGTAAGGATTCTGGTTACACATGGGAAAGGGGTTAGGCACCCCCATGTGCCCGAGAAGACTCGATCTTTTTAGGTTTCCTACTTCTCATGGGTCTACAAAATGTGTGCTTGCTTATTCTAAATGCGTATGCTAATGATGACAAGAAAACATGCCAAATCAAAGAAAAGAAATGAAATAAAGGGAAAAAGTTAATCCGATGGTCAAATGTAGGCATTAAGAATGCTGCTTTATTGTACGCTCGTGGGCGATGAGGAAAATCGATAAATTCTCTGAAGGCGTCTCGCAAATCAGTGGAAATATGGATAAATCCAAGAAAATCAAATTGGGGAAAATAATCCTTGTTTCGGGACAATGTTGGCTTTGTTAAGCCTTTTAATGTATGCCCTCAGGCGATGGAAAGCCAAATCAAATCTAAAGATGCGAAAATCGGAAAAAATCTGGGAGACAGCGAGAAAACCAAGCTCGATAAGAGTTGGAAAAGCGTGCGCAAAGTAAAGAAGAAAAGGCAAGGCAATTGCATGAAAAAAGCGACAAAATGTGCAAAATGCATGTGTGAGTGTAAAAATAAGAATTCCACGGGCCTTTGCGTAAAAATCCAAATTCTGAATAAAAACAGAAATTCTAAAGCCCAAATCATCAAAAATACATAGGAAAACACATTCTATGCAATTATGAAGAAACCTGAGGTCAAATGTGCAAATATGTGCATTTCTGATCAAATTGAAGGTTCCTAGGGGTTAAAATGCAATTCTGCCACTAAAACATGCATTTAAAGCAATTCAGTGGAAATTCAGGGTAAAATATGCAAGAAAAAGAGTCCATGTTGAAATCAAAAAGTTTCAGGGGAAATCAAGTAATTTTACTCTAGAAAACATGCATTTAGTGTGAAATCTGTAAAGTGCAGGGGCTAAATTGCAATTTAACCAAAGAAAATATGCATTCTAAAGAGTTTTAGTAAAGTTCAAGGGTTAAAATGCAATTTACCCAAAGAAATATGCATTCTGTGTTATTTTGATGAAGTTCAGGGGTTTAAATGCAATTTTGACAGAAAAATGTGCATTCTGAAAGGTTTTTAGAAAAGTTCAGGGTTTCTGCTAAAAAATTTGGATTAAAATGCCTGAAAGGAAACTCTGAGGGTTATCATTAAACTTTTAAACTTGGAAAACATTATTTTGAATACTCAGGGGGCACAATGCAATATTTTCAATTAAAACTTTATTCAAACGAATTAAGAAAAATGAGCAAGGACCTAAGTGTAAGAAAAGGACCTATTTATAATAAAGAAAAAGACCTACGTGCAATAGATGAAAAGTTTCAGAGGTTTATTAAAATAAAAATGTTTTTAAATTTTTTAAAAGAAATTGACAACGGCGGCCATCGGCAATGGAGCTCCACCATCGACGACCGCCGGAGAGGCTATCAGAGGCTTTCCTGTGGTCCAATCTGAGATCAGACCCCATGGGAAGCAAGAAGAAGAAGAGGGGAGAAGATCCAACGGATTGGATGAAAGATCGGACCGTTGGTTCCTTCCCCCCGCCTCGCTCGTCATCTTTGTTGTTCTGGCGACACGCTCGAGAAGACTAGGGCTGCTGGAGGTGGTGGCGTGACGGTCTGGGACCTCCAGAGGGTTGAGGAGGAGAAGTGGAATACGTCCGAGGGCATGGATGCGAGAAGGGACGTATAAGTGCTTCTCTCGATCAATCTCACCACCGACGCTGCAAACTCTAACAAGCATGGCAGAGGAGGCTGCCCTGGGCTCGAAATGGAACGCTGGCTGCTCTGGAGCATTGAGGAAACACCGAGGATCGTTCCTCAGGAGCCAAGGAGGCACTGCGATACGCCAGGCTTGCAATTGCGTTTCACTATGCATCATCTTCCCCGGCGACGGTGATAGAGCAGCGTCGACGGCATGTGATTCCTGGAGGTTGAACGGTGGCTCAAAATGGCACGCCAAGGATCGAAGAAGCAAGAGTGAGACCAGGGGAGGAAGAATGGATGCTCTGCGGCCAGGGCCGTGCCCTGGACCATCCCCCCACCTAGGTCGCCGAAAAACGACTCTAGCGAGGCCTGGGGGTTGATTTCGACCAAAGGAGACTCTGGATTTGTTGGAATCGACTCTGGGGAACACAAGAAGTCCTAGGGAACTAAAATTGAAGCTAAAAATGGCTAGAGGAGGGCGTACCTGGTCTGGCAGTGTGATTTCTCCCTTGTAGCTCGCCGGAGGTCGCCGGAATTGCTTGCCTCTCACCTTTGTGAGCCTTTCTCTCCTCTTGGAGCTCTCACTCAGACCCTCCCTCCTCTCTCAGTCCACCAGTCCTCTATTTATAGCCAAGGAAGACCACTAGCTCCTAACAAAACCATAACAACCCACTCCAACAAACTATAACTACCTAACAACTTCTTAACAACCTAACCAACTCTTAACCTTCTAACTAATCACTAATAAACTCTAACAACCCTATAACAAACCTAAGGATGTTTGAGAAAGTGGGCTTAAATGGGCTTTGGTGGGCTTTCATGGGCCTTGGCGGGATTAATGGACTTTGGTGGGCCTTCACAAGCTTGCTGGGCTTTGGTTGAATTAAATGGGCCTTGGATGAATTAAATGGGCCTTGGTGAGCCTTCATGGGCCTAATGGGCTTAAATGGGCCTAAGTGGGCTTAATGGGCCTAAATGGGCTTTGGAGGACTTTCATGGGCTTTGGGACTAAGCTAGGGTTTGAGCTCATTTGTGAATAAAAGCCCAGCCACCATATATCATCCTGCAAGCCTGCAAAATTGCAAAATTGGGGTGTCTACAGGTGCCCGTCCCTGAGCGAGGTCAGAGGACGAGTGGGACAGAGACCGGTGCTCAAGGTTGACAAAGACACCCCGCCTGAAGCCGTAAGTAAAAGTCAGTTAACGGCAACTAGCCACCAGTTGGTGGATGCACTAGTGGTCCTGTCGCCACAACCGAAGCCAACCAGAGAAACCAAAACTAATAACGAATGCCGACAAGCAGACGACTAATCAGCTCCAAAAGACATGACTGGTTATCACACTTGTCGAGAAAAAAGCGCCAGACAAGACTCACTGTGCTTGCCGACCGAGAAATGACTAGTCACAGAAGTCATCTGGGTAGTTCGGGCTACCACCCCACAGGAGGGAAGGAACAGAGAGAGTGGGATACCAACTCAAAGGAAGGATTGCCCAAGTAGTTCGGGATACCAGCTCAAAGGAAGGAGGCAAACAGTTTGCTTTGATTCCATCCAATTGGTGTGAAACTCAAAACAAAGGGGTCACCATTGATACCAAACTCTTTGAGTAAGGATCTAATAAGGCATGGTAGGTTTCGGACCTACCAACCAAGAAAATAAAATGGTAAGTTTCGGACTTACCGACCAAAAGGGAAAGTGGTAAGTTTCGGACCTACAGACCAGAGGGAGAAGTGGTAAGTTTCAGACTTACCGGCCAAAAGGGAAGAATGGTAAGTTTTGGACTTACCAACTAGAGGGGAAAATGGTAAGTTTCGAACCTATCGACCAGAGGGAGAAATGGTAAGTTTCGGACTTACCGGCCAAGAGGAAGAATGGTAAGTTTCGGACTCACCGACCATGGGAGAGAATGGTAACTTTCGAACTTATCGACCAAGGGAAAATGGTAAGTTTCGGACTTACAGACCAAAGTGAGAATGGTAAGTTTCAGACTTACTGACCAAGAGGGAGAATGGTAAGTTTCAAACTTACCGGCCAAAGGGGAGAGAATGGCAAGTTTCGGACATACCGACCAAGAGGGAGAAGTGGTAAGTTTCAGACTTACCGACCAAAAGGGGAGGTGGTAAGTTTCGGACCTACCGACTAGAGGGAGAATGGTAAGTTTCGGACTTATCGATCATAGGGTGAATGGTAAGTTTCGGACTTACCGACCAGGAGGGAGAAAAGCACAAGTTGAATGGTAAGTTTCGGACTTATCGACCAGGAGGGAGAAAATGGTAAGTTTTAGACTTACCAACCAAGAGGAGAAGTGGTAGGTTTCACACCTACCGACTAGAGGGAGAAGTGGTAAGTTTCGGACTTATCGGCCAAAGGGGAAGAATGGTAAGTTTCAGACTTACCGATCAGAGGGGAAAATGGTAAGTTTCAGACTTACCGACTAGAGGAAAATTGGTAAGTTTCGAACTTACCGACCAAAGGGAGAATTGTAAGTTTCGGACTTTCCGACCAGGAGGGAGAATGGTAAGTTTTAGACTTACCGACCAAGAGGGAGAATGGTAAGTTTCGGACTTACCGGCCAAAGAGGAGAGAATGGTAAGTTTCAGACTTACCGACCAAGAGGGAGAAGTGGTAAGTTGCTGGCTTATCGACCAAAAGGGGAAGTGGTAAGTTTCGGACCTACCGACCAACGGGAGAATGGTAAGTTTTGGACTTACCCACCAAGAGGGGGATTGGTATGTTTCGAACTTACCGACCAAAGGGAGAATGGTAAGTTTCAGACTTACCGACTAAGAGGGAGAATGGTAAGTTTTAGACTTATTGGCCAAAAGGGAAGGTGGCAAGTTTCAGACTTACCGGCCAAAAGGGAGAATGGTAAGTTTCGGACTTACCTACCAAGAGGGATAATGGTAAGTTTCAGACTTACCAACCAAGAATGGAGAATGGTAAGTTTTGGACTTACCGACCAAGAAGGAAGAATGGTAAGTTTCGGACTTACCGACCAAGAGGGAAATTGGTAAGTTTCAGACTTACCGGCTAAAGGGGAGAGAATGGTAAGTTTTGGACTTACTGACCAAAAGGGGTGAAGTGGTAAGTTTCGGAACTACCGGCCAAAAGGAGAAAATGGTAAGTTTCAGACTTACCGGCCAAAAGGGAGAGTGGTAAGTTTTGGACTTACCGACCAAAGGGAAATTGGTAAGTTTCAGACTTACTGACCAGAAAGGGGAAGGTGATATGTTTCGGACTTACCAGCCAAAAGGGAGAATGGTAAGTTTCAGACTTAACGACCAAGGGGAAAATGGTAAGTTTCGGACTTACCGACGAAAAGGAAATTGGTAAGTTTTGGACTTATCGACCAAGAGGGGAATTGGTAAGTTTCAGACTTACCGACCATGAGGGAAGAATGGTAAGTTTCAGACTTACCGACCAGAGGGAAAATGGTAAGTTTTGGACTTACCGACCAAGGGAAAATAGTAAGTTTTGAACTTACCGACTAAGGGAACATTCCTAGCACCAAGTTAGCAAGCAAAAGAGGGCAGAATCCTAACAATCGAGGACATACTGTTGCAATCGTCTACTCTACATCAAATACAAGCAACCAAACAAGCTGGCAAGAAACGTTCTAATGAATTTTATTATCAGAGTCAACGAAATGATTACATGTATTAACTCGCAAAGAACCAGTTACATGACATGAATGTTATTCTACATCATCTTTGGATCTCTTGGAGCTTGAGGCTTTGGCAAAGAGCATACGGCTCGGGGCGGCGCTACAGATTGGCCAGGTCTCTTCGGCTTTGGCTTCATAATCTGCTATGCAACTCTTCCCTTCTATGACTGTAAGATCCCTCGATCGTACGGAGCCACTGAGCAGACGAGATAGCTCCTTAGTCATAGTGTAGGAGCCTAGGGGGTGTTCTTGGAACCGCGCTGGCATTTGCCCCTAGACAAAAGAATCTTGCTGGTAACCGAACTGTCACATCACACGGATTAGGTGGTATTCAACTACACCAGTCAACCCCGGCAGGACGATTAGCTGCATGTCGACTGTGTTGATGAAGGCCTCAAAGTTATGAGAAGCTGAAGGAATAATGCACCAGATGATTTTCTGTTCTGTCAAGCTTTCTAAACACTCGTACTCCTTCTGAACTAAGGTGAGCGTGCACGCATGGCCACTTTCATAGTAGGATTAAAAGGCTGATCGTTCCGAGCGCAAGACTTCTACACCTAGATGTGCAGCCAACCATACCTATACAAAAGTTCCATAGCCATAAAAGTGTCAGCAGTAGCGTAGTGATCGGTCTAGATCTCGGTAAGTTTCTACCAAGATGACATGGGGCTAGATCTATTTGTCGGGTAACAATTGCCAAAGCGATATCAGCGACTTCAATATTTACAACCATCTGGCCATGGCTGAAAATCAACTCTCCCAGGAAGAGGACAACAAAGCCTTTCAACCAAAGCTCGTCACCTAGGGAGGGGCGCATTTCAACTACTTTGTCAAAGTAGGCTAGCTACAGCATAGGAGAATGTCCGCCTAAACAGATGAGCTAACGACCATAATCACTGGTTGATAGGCCAATTAGCTCACTCAAGACTGAAGAATACCCGTCGTGCCACATAAAGACAGTGGATCCTAGGAACTTTTGTAGACAACATATTCTATGGACCTCTTCTAAGGTTGGAGTCAGTTCGATTCTCCCAAAGCAGAAAAAATGATGAGCCGGTTTCCAGAATTGGGCTACTGCACACAGAAAGTATCGGGAAACCTCCACCTTCGCGATATCTTGAAGATTTGAAGAGATTCCCCAAATCCGCAGCTTGTCACGATCACTTTCAGTCAACTGCTTGATCCATGCTTGGAGTACTTCATGAGAAGTGTGTGGGCACAACCATCATAGCGAAACCCATAATCTATAAAGTGTTTTAGCTTTCTTGGCCCTAGACTCCTCAGAAAGGGGGTAAACGATCTCCTGTAGGACATGCTCAAAACACTATTTTAGAAAAGGATTTCATCTTTGCTTCATTCAACAGCACTTAGCAAAATCAAAGCAGACAGATAAATGATACAACGCAATGGTTTTGTAAGAGCCAGAGAGACTGGCCTAAAGCTGTAAACTACAGCTGACTGGACAGAGAGTGGTTGGACAGACTAAATCTTGTGCACAACTTTGAGGGGAAACCCTGGTTTCAACTGGTTCTAACCAGGTACCCAAGTAATGAGTAAAGATGTACTTCAGACTCTTGTGATCCGTGTACACCTCAAACTGTTTGCCATAAAGGTAATGCCTCCAAATCTTCAAGGCGAACACAACCGCTGCCATCTCTAAATCATGGGTGGGATAATTCTTCTCATGATCTTTCAGCTGGCACGAGGCATACGCCACCACCCTACCATGCT
>JAMKQA010027858.1:0-12959 GCA_024699735.1 Posidonia australis
CATGTGTATAAATTAAACAAAGCACTTTATGGTCTTAAGCAAGCACCTAGAGCTTGGTATGAAAGATTAAGAAAATTTCTGCTAGATCAAAAGTTCTTGATCGGTGCTATTGATTCTACCTTATTCACAAAAAGATTAGAAAATGACATCATAATTATTCAAATATATGTGGATGATATTATCTTTGGATCAACAAATGAAAATCTTTGCAAAGAATTTTCCATGATTATGCAAAAAGAATTTGAAATGAGTATGATGGGAGAACTGACGTTCTTCTTGGATTACAAATTAAGCAAACTATTAATAGGATTTTTATAAACCAAGAAAAATATACTAGAGAATTATTGAAGAAATTTGGAATGGATCAAAGTAAAATAGCTAGGACACCTATCGGCACCTCCACCAAGTTAGCAAAAGATGAGAATGAGAAAAAGGTAGATCAAAAATTATGTAGGAGAATTATTGGATCACTCTTGTATCTAACAGCAAGTAGACCTGATATAATGTTCTATGTATGCTTGTGTGCAAGATTTCAAGCCTCACCTATAGAATCACATTTGAAAGCAGTTAAAAGAATTCTAAGATATCTTCAAGGGTCAATTAATTTTGGGCTATATTATCCTAAAAACACTAGCTTGGATCTTATAGGATATAGTGATGCTGATTATGCGGGTTGTAGAACTGATAGGAAAAGTACTAGTGGCACATGTCAATTTCTAAGACACTCTTTAGTTTCTTGGTTTAGTAAGAAACAAAATAGTATAACTCTCTCAACAACGGAGACTGAATATATTGCAGCCGGGTGTTGTAGTGCTCAAATACTATAAATGAAACAAACACTACAAGACTTTAATATAATGTTATCAACAACTCCAATATTTTGTGATAACACAAGTGCTATAAATTTATCTAAAAATCCAGTTCATCACTCTAAGACTAAACACATAGAAGTAAGACATCATTTCCTAAGAGACCATGTACTTGAAAATAATATTAAGTTGGAATTTATTTCAACTAAGGAACAATTGACAGATATATTTACAAAACCCCTTGATGAACAACAATTTGTTAAAATTAGAAGAGATCTAGGTATTTGCCAATTATCAGATTTCACATAAAAAAAATTACTTTGTGTACATTTTCGGAATACCGAAGGTATTTGCCGAAAATTACTAGATCGACATACTGAAATTACAACGGTATACCGATTTTATGACAGATTTTTTTCAGAATGTATGTTTCAGCATACCAAAAATATGCAGTATATCGAAATTCCCTGAGTTCAAAAGAAGGGCCATCAAGATGAATTGAGTGAACTTACTTTTAAATCTGTCTATGCTATTGTCAAACAAATTCTGGTTAATTGGGGCCAAGTGATTTTTCACTGTATCACTCATGTAAAAACAAAGTTGTTTTTTGGACCTCCCTTAACATATTTGTTTGAAAATTATGAAATTTCTCTTGATGACGAACCAAGCCTACTCGTCAAAACCAAACCCTTAGGAACTCAAGCCATTACCAAAATGGAACAATCCATTGAGCTTCATAGTAAACTCAAAAATCTCCAGTGGGTTCCTCTTCTACACCATCACAAACAAGGCCAAGACATGAAGACACTAGTATTGAAGAAGAGATGGAAGAAGAGTCTGACATGACTAAGAAATTGGATTCTCTTCAACAACAAATGGCCGAGCTATCACTTCAACAAAAGAAAATGATGGATATCCAAATTCAACAACAGAAACTTATTTCTGACTTGATGCTTCAACAAAATCAAAGACATCAAGAATATATGGAAGGCATCAAGAAACTGAATGATCGGGTCGAGGCATACCAGGACACGCTTCAAGAATATCACCAGGATATTCTTAAACACATAAATCCGCCCTCTCTTTAGTTTTAGTATTGTAATTTGGTTATTTGTTTACATTGATTGAGATTTGGACATTTATAGTATTTCACTTGAATCATTAATTACTCTATTTCTATGTTTTGATTACTTCTGTTGATATTGATTCTATATCATGGAAAAATTGTCTATTGCATATCACATTTTTTTGATTATGTCAAAAAAGGAGGAGAAAAGTAAAATATATAATAATTTCGAGGATACCAATATTGAAATATGACTATAAAAGGGAAGCTCAGTTTAAGGGGGAGGATATTGAAATATGATTATAATTTATAATTGATATTTTTGTCATCATCAAAAAGGGGGAAATTGTTAGAAATATATTTTGTTTTGATGATTATATCTGGACTAATGAATTTTTATATATTTTCATGAAAGAAGAAATCGCTTTGTAAATGACATACTTAGTCAAAGTTGAAGGTCATGTAAACTGTATGATATATTGGAAATGTATATGGAGTTATGTATACTTAGATATTGCTGTAAATTTAAGATAGTATCAAAATCGGCATACCGAAGGAAAAATGGTATACCGATACAGTAAAAATCGGCATACAAAATGGCACTCCGAATCTGAAGATGAAGAATCCAAAAACGGCATACCGAAGCAGAAACAATTGACACATACAACGGAATTCCGAAAAATACTGTGATTGCAAAACTGAAGGAAAAACGACATACCAGGTTGGAACGGTATACTGTCTCAGGAAAATTCGACATACGGAAATAGTTCCGGCATACCAAATTGTCCGAGAATTGCTGATTGAAAACTGGATTGGCATACCGATGATCAAAACGGTATACCAATTAGATAGCCATTTTTTTGACCATTTTCTAGTCGTTAGACACATGCTTTCGACGGTTCCTCGGCTATAAATAGGACTTCGATGTGTCTTGTTAAGACACAATTCTCTGAGATACTTGTACTTATTTAAATTCCCTGCTCAAATTCTACCCTCATTCTCCTCACAAGCAAGATTGTATTTCAAGTGTAAAAGAGCTCTGTGAGAGGGAAGTTTTTGATTGTAAAGCTACAAGGGGAGGCTCTAACTTCTTGGGGAACGAGAAGTGGAAAGAGCTAGGATTGTCTTGGTGGAATTGCGAACACAAGTAAGTGTTGCATCTTTTGCATATAAAGAGAAAATCTCAAGAGGGTCTTGAGGAGTGGACTAGGTCGGGGTTTGGTCGAACCACTATAAATAACGTGCATCTTCATTGTCTCTTATCTCCTTCATGTGCATGTGTAGTAGAATTTTCAATCTTGTATGATTTTGATATAACTTCTTGCTACATACTTCATTTTGTCAATATTACATCTAAAATTGGATAATTTTATATTAGAAAATTAAAATTCTCTATTCACCCCCTCTAGAGAAGCCACTCGATCCTACAATGGTCACAAATACAAGGGGCAGAACACCATGTGCGTTCATCAAGTTGCCCTTCTCTTTTAGGAAGAGATACAGATTGTCCATTAGACACTGGTTAGGAAGCCAAAAGTAAGATCCTTTTGGTTGAATTCATTACTAGTCAACCATGGAGGACAGAAGTATTTACTGATGGAGACTACACTAGTGACATTCTCCTAATTATTGTAAATAAACTTTTCTTTTTCTTTTTACTTTGCTTATGAATGTGAAAAGTACGTAAATAAAACATCCTCGTCTTTCATATAATAAAAATATAAGCTTAATGAGAGGAAATTCTACCACATAAGTACTGAAAATTGAAACTAACTAGGAAGGATCATACTTGGTGATTGAAGCATAACTGGGCAATACTTATGACACTAAGCTTGATTATCCTTGGAATTCATTGTACCTTAAAAGGTACTACTCTTAACTTACACACTAAGCCCATAGACTATCCAAGCTTGTGGACCTACTGTTTTCCAAAATCTAGGAATCATATCCTAAGTCTCACCCCACAACACTTACTAGCAAGGGAGTAGTAATGATCCAACACTGAAATGGAGGCTAATCTTAAAGAATTCTTCCCCGTCCATGAACAACAAGTCCACACACTTCCTTTGAATTAGACACGCTACCTTAGTATAAATCTTGTTCAATTGTGATTCAATGGGTGTCCTAAACCAAGCTTAGAAGCACAGAAAAGAAAAGAGTGCACCAAAATAAAAGAGTGTCTTGATTCATCTCTAATAAATATCTAATGACCGAACATTTAAACAGGGGTGGGATCACTAACACTCAGCAAATGTATTATCATAGCAGAAACCTCAATGAGTAGCGATGAATAGGCACCTACCAAAATGACCTAAGAAAAAAGGAAAAGAAGGCAACGAAGAAGTTGGCCATTAGTCTAAAACAAAAGGGAGAAAAAAGGTAGAGACAGCAACAAAGAAACTATCCATGAGTCAAAACTGAAAAAAAATTGGGGATTAAATAGCACAATAGGATTAAATCCTAGACTAAAAGGGTAGGAACTCCAAATCTCTAGTTAAAGTCTCAAGATAATACACTATCCCCTTTCCACGTCCTACATTACACACTTAGAGGTAAGGGCCAAGAATCAAAGACTGGGGGCAATCAATATCATATGCAAGTCTGAAGTGTCTTTTGGCTAGAGATCCAATTGTCAAGCTCCTTCACCCTCAAGGCTCTCCTTTCCAAGCTTAACGGTAAATTTTCCTCCTCCAAAAAAAAATATAGAAAATCCAAAGTCCAAAAAAAAAAAGAAAATCCAAAATCCCAAAAAAAAAAGAAGAGAAAACCTAAAATCCAAAAACATAAAAAGTCCAAAAAAAAAATGAAAATCCAAAAAATTAGAAAATCCAAAATACAACAAAATAGAAAATCCAAAATCCAAAAAAATAAAAAAATATAGAAATTTCAAAATCCAAAAAAAAAATAGAAAACCCAAAATCCAAAATAGAGTAAAATCTACCTAGTCTACACTACCTCAGGAAATTGATAATAAGTTTAGCTAACGATGCAAAAATTTAAGACTCTTGTGACTGTGCATCTCGTTTTGACTACTCTCACTTAAACAGTCATTTGGTATTCACTTACAAACCAATTACGAGAAGAGACAGTTCCTTGCTAAGTATATTATCTTCTAGTAGACAACAAAGTTGAGGCCAAACTTATTATCCTCCACTTAAGTTTATTTTATGCAATTTGTATCTATCTTTTGTTTGTCATCTTTTTTTAGACTAGGGGCAAAGGACACCCTAGATGAAATAACAATTTTGTTGAGATTTTCTAGGAAGTTACTATCATATGTTGGATGTAGTGCTTCACATGTCTTACATTAGACACTTAAAATCTAGTGTCTAACAATGCAGAATGACTAAAAAAAATAACTCATGCATAAGACGTTGATTATTATGCATCTTATGTTGAACGCATCCAAGTCTGCATCCAACACTTATTAAAAACTTAAGTTGCTGACTTTCACTGAGGGGCACTCAAATCCATAAACGAGTTACAAAAGTGACATCAACCAAATCTAAAGGCTTCTACAAGTTGAAATACACGTGTGACCATTGGTTTCATATTTTTTGAACTTCCAGGTAGCTCGGAATCTCTTGTAATGGTTTTCATCAAGTTAATAACTCATTAAAATGACAACGACCTTATAAATTTGATTTAAAGCTCACAAGTTAATTTGGACCTCATAACTTTGTCATTTATATGTATTTACATGTGGATGGGCCAGTTCTACTTTAATTTGAATTAAAAGTCATTAGTTATGGATGATTCTCAATTTGTTGGTTATTTTAGTTCATTTCAAACTCTGAGAAAGGTAGGTGAAAAGAGACATTTAATAAGTTTGCCAAGTGTGTAGGAAATCCTCATCATTTATAAGCAAATATAATTGTTCTACAAAATCATCGAGGCATATTCTTAAGGTACAAGTGTAGAATAGAAATAACAAACTAACTACAGGGCACTCTCTCCCCCACCCTCAAGAGCTGAAGGCTAAGCCAGTTGACACACTGAACCACCTGAAGAAGCCTAGGATGTAGCTTGAGACCCCTCAACCGGTGGGTGACGATTGCCAGAGTAATGTCTCGACACAGATATCAGAGGAAGAGGAGCTGGACGACCAGAGGCAACACTACCATGATAGGCTTCTAGCCTGTAGTGCTTCATCTCACTCTCAAGTTGAGCTATGACAACATGATCCGTTGCTAGTTCTTACAAGAAAAGGTAGAGAAAAAGCATCAACCCACAATGTAAGTAGGGACAAGAACCAAAAGAAACAAGAACAAATTATACTACGTGAGCCGCCGCCAATTTGTCTCCTTAATTCAACAACATCATCAGCTAAATCAGCCATTGGTGAGGCTTGCCTCTGCCCCAACCACCTCGTAGCCTCAACATCCCTCTCCACAAAAGCACAAAGGTGCTCCTCAGCAAGTCGACATGCCTCCTCTAGTTGTTGAGCTCGAGAAGCCAACTCCCTCTTTAGGCAAAAGGTATCCTCTGATTTTCCAATTGTAGCTTACTCGAGATCCTAAACTTGCTTATTTCGAAGAGCAAGCAATCCCTCTAGCTGCGAAACTTGATTCAACAACCTCGCAATGAGGTGATCATTGGCCCGATGGGACATCTCCCATCGAAGAGTATAAATCTGCAAAAGCCATGATTACAGTTAGAATTGAATATGTCAAGAAAAAAAAGAGAAGACACTGTTATATCGTGTTTTGGAGACGGGAGATCTCCTCAATATGATCTAAAGGTAGAGCAAAACTAGTCGAGGGTTGCAAAAGAAAAGGATAGATGGTTGTTAACGCATGCTTTCAAGACAAATAATTGGGCTATAGAAGTAAATGTAAACCTAAGAAGTAGAAGACCGCAGACACTCAACCTCCTCAACTCACTAGGTCCCGCTTCTGTTGGTTGTACCCATCCGTGGTCCTTAGTTGCAAGGGACAGGTTCAAATATGTTATCTACCAAGAAATACAGGCATCACAATTTGAAACGTAAAGTTAAATACTTACTGTAATCTCCATTTGTACCCAATGGGAGCAGATGGACTCTTGCAGTTCACCCATCATCATCGTTGCGACATTAGGAGCGATATCACCCATGGGTAGGTTCGATCGTCCTAGAAAGTGGAAACGATGAAAGATCATGAGTTCGCTGAATTGAGCATCCATCCAGCCCAAGCTAGCTCATCCTCAACTGTAGCATCGGTAGGAGTCAGGGAACTGCCCTAAACTCAGTCCAACAACTATGGGCCATATGTGTCGACCCAATGGCAAGGACGCCCACCTCCTCATGTCTTACGTCAAACTTGGAATAGGTGAGCCTGAGGTTGAATCTGACAGCATCCCAACTGGTGAAGTGCCCTAATGATCTGCTGATTATGGTAGTGATTCCAGATGTCCTAATCGAAGACAACTCAGTCACTAGCTATCTTGGGAACATCCTCATGCTCTCTTTCTACATATGGGTGCCAGATCACCTGAAAAGCAAGAAATGAATCAGTAAACCAGGAACTCAATCAGAGGAGCTGTGCACATTGAAAAAAGTCTACTTAAGCAGGGGCTAGCATCTTCAAGAAGAGACGCTCGGCATAGTGATGGTGAGTAATTGCCTCTGTTGTGCAATTAGCTTGACCCTAGTATAGCCCCTACGGAAAGAGCATCCCAGTGTTGGAGACTAAAGGTGGATGGGCCTCATAAAGGTGAAATGATCCCACACCCACATCTGCAAGCAAAAGAAGAACAAGTCATCAGTTAAATACACAAAGAAGCATATACTAAAGCTTAATGAAGAACAAAAAAAGTCTATATACTTGGAAAAATGGCAAGTTCTTGCCTAACTAACGATTGCTTCCATCTGAGAATTTAAAGAGGATCGCATACAAATGTGTCAAGCTAGCCACTCCCCACGCATACTCCCTGACTCAGTCTAGATCAGCAAATAAAGGCAAGAACACGATTGAGAGCTATGACGAAGCATGACTGAAAAGCATGTGTTCGAATAGAACAATCAAGAAAGCACGAAGCTGCTGATCAACATGCTCCCTAAGCTTTGTTGATGTCCTTCGAGAATCCTCAACCCGATGTAGCATCGAAGAGACAACAAAAGTGTGTGGTCCAAATGTGACCACTCTGCTCCCCATCAGCTCTCTCATTAAAGTGGTGTAGACGACAGAGAGTACTAATCCAGTCACAAGTTGTCTAGTCACCCCTAGTCCTGTCAAACACACCATGTCCTTCAAGGAAAGGACCAGCTCTCCAACTCTAGTCATTATCGAGCTCATGCGATGGTGGTAATGCTCAGCCATAAACTCCAGGAGCCCCATCTCTATTTGGAAATGAGGAATGGATAGGAAGTGCCCAAACCACATCTACTGAAGGCGCTCATGCTAAAACGGCACCAACATCTGATAGCACCTGACAACCTGGTTTCAATGACAATGACTCACGGTCAACACTCTAGCCTAGACAACACAAGACATATTCATCAATTAACTGTAACAAGAAAGGAATTGAACTGTATTAAAAGATCAAAGCGATTACCTGTCCCCTGCCTGCAAGTGTGGCTGTTGCAAAGTCGACATAGGACACATCCCTACATGGTCCTAAAGCATGTACGACATCATAGGTATGTGGACCAACACAAAGTTTGCAAGAGTACCAATGTCACCCTCTGCCTCTCAATGGACAAAATCTAGGATGTTCTAGCACCATGAGTCATCCTCGACCACTAATACAGCCAACTCCATAGCAAGCCTCGTAGTAAGGCCAACATCAACACTGTCAGACTCATGTCCTCAGAATCCTTGCTAAGAAAGGCCAACGAGTCAAAACTCTCTGAGCTGCTCATCGACTCGAATGTCTCGATCCCTAAAGTAGGAGAGAGGGTAGGGGCCGAAACAATCATTTCCACACCCATAACAACCGATGCATTTGTTGTTTCAACATCTACTCGCACCATGGAAGACCCCACCGCCACAGACTCTGCCACTATCAGGGCTGGAACTAATTCCCAAACACCATATGATGAAGGTTGATCGCCCATGCATGCAAGCTTCTTCGGCCTCATGTACATGTTCCTGTAATGAGGCATTCACTGTGAAAGAGAAACCACAGGCACCAGTGATACACATTTAAGGGAAATGAAGAATGAAGGAAAAGAAAAAGAAAAACAGACCTGCATCACCGAAATCGCTTTCAACCACCACCCAACAAGAGGGAATCGCCGTCGTTAGCGTCGTAGCACTCGTGTCCTAGCCACCGATTTCGTGGGAAATAGTGCTCACCATTTCATGTCGGAGGAACATAGGGAAGAGCTTGCTATTGCTGGAAAGGAAGAGTTGAGTGGCAAAATGAGAAAGGTAAAGAGTAGACTGTGTTACAAGAGGGCCTAACGCACAAGGCACTAGATATGTTGTGTCATACATTAAATGCAATGAAAGATGCGTTTAACAATTTGAAAGCCTTCCAAGTGTTAGACGCGAATTTCCTAGTGTCATATGTTGAACGCAACACAGACAGTGTCCAACACTCTAGGGAGTTTCTCTACCTTTTCTCTTACCTTGGTTTCCATATTGACTACACAATAAAAATCTCTAGAATGATATGTTTCTGATTTTTGGCCTACGACAAGTCCAATGCCTTGGCTTCAAGTCGCATCCATCATGAGAAATAATAACCAATGTGATTAGTCGACCACTTGCCCATGAATTCACAAGTCCTAGGACGATAGTCCCTACAGAGAGTATAGGCTACACTCGATGAAAGGAAACTTGATTATGACAAATCACATTCATCTGCACAAGACAAATTTTCAAGCCATCCTGGTATACTAAGCAGGCAATGATAGAGGAACCTTGATTTAGTGTAGCCAACATAGTTAGTAGAGATGAGGTCAACTCCCTCCGTCCAACACCCAAAAGAATTATGGACCTCTTGTTCACTAACTTACATGTCATACGACAACGGTCCCTGTGAAGAGTATAGGCTACACTTGATGAAAGGGTTCTTGATTATAATGAATTGCATACATTCATGTGTCAGTCTGCTCTAGACAGTGAGACAAATTCTCAAGCCATCTTGATATATAAATCAAAACAAGCAATGATGGAGGAACCTCTCTTTAGATTGTGGATTTGGGGCGTGTTGATGGTGATGTCGATGCTCCCACATTCATTGACAATAGTTGTGATCGCCACTTGTCCATTTGCGGTGTCAACTGACAAGATACCTTCAAGAGATGCAAATGTGGTTGTGGTGTAGGTCCTCAGTTTCACTGAATCGACGATAGGATGACATCCAGCGACATCCTTGTGTTACATAGTATATTCCTTCCCTTCAAAGTAGATAAAATAGATTTAGGTTAGCTTTACGGGTGTAGTAAATAATCTCAGAAAGACAATAAATAACATAAATAAACACAACTAATACTAACCTGGACGTGGTTTCCTGCATGCATATGTGGAGGCCTATCTAAGAAAATGATGTAATGTTAAAAAAAAGTAGAGATTTGAACAAGTACTCCATTCACCCTTTTACTACATGATGTGGGTCTAAGAAAACGGAGTCGTGGACAGAACTCCAGAGGCGCGTCTTGCTTAGAATGGGCATGATCTCTCTGGATCTAGATTTTCACTCAAGGAATTGGTGGAGTGAGGCTGTGAATTTCTCACATAGGGATTTGGCAAAGTAAAGGGAAGCTATGGATCTCTCAAGGTCTCCTCTCCCTTTTAGAGTCAGTTTGGTAACGATTATTAGAACCAACTTATGAAAAAAGTGTTTATTCCTAAAAAGTTAAACCAAACAGTTTTTTTACATTAGATTATTTCATTAAGCCAGTTTTTTGTTTGCGCATAAAAGCTGTCAAATAAGCTGATTATAAAAAGCTGTGAAAACTAGCTTTTTCAAAAACGCTACTTATGAGAATAATCTGTTTTTCTCCATAAGCGTTACCAAACACTACCTTAGACTTTCTTAGAACCTCCCCTCAAATTTTTTTTAGAACCTCCTCAACTCTTGATCTAAAGAGTATTTATAAAATATTTCGGTGTCATATCTCGTTGGAGGATGTGTAGATATTATTTAGATTTAAATGTAAATCCAAATTTAATTTTTTTAAATTTTAAATCATATATTTTAACTTGTCATCACATGTAGCAGCGACAAACATAGGTTTTTTTTTTTGACGTGGAAAATACATTTAAAAAATAATTAAATAATGATTTAAAGCTAGTCACCGGTAGGAGTGGCAATGAAGAATATTGCTGGTAGGATCACACATTCCAAGAGTTTCTAACACTCTTGAGGAATATTGCTCTATCTGCACTCCACTTCCAATGATATGAGAAGTAATGCATGAATGCTTGATTCAAGCAAATAAGGCTAATGCAGGGTCAACACTCTATGCAATGAATGGTTCATATGATAGGTTAGGTTGATGGACTACGATTAGTCCCAGATCATATAGATATATGCAAAATGAATGAATGCAATTTGTTGTAGTCAAGTATTTTCTATCCTTGAGTGTGACTAGCACTCTTAGGAAATGATCGTCATCCCACAACTCAATTTGACAAGTAAAGGAATTCTATGAATAAAGAACAAAGTGAGGGAGTGAACCCTTCGTTTACCAAACTAATATTCACCTTTTAATTGAAGTGACGTGTCTGCATAACCATACAAGCTCCAAAGGTGTGAGCTCATTCTTCAATATTGCTTTGATTTGGGACTAAAACTTTCATCTTTTGTAGTAGGGCCCATGATTTGTCAAATTTACTAACTTATGTTGGGATTTTTACCAGCACACTCACTTGACACATGTTAGTAATCACAAAATGTACCTTTCTTCGCTTTAAAGGAATTGACTAAGTTGTTCTTGCCTAGGAAATGTATTGTAACACTTTCTTGTAAATATTATTCATTTAATCAGCATTATTTGTCCTCATATATTTGAAAGTTAAGTGGAGAAAATTAATTTTAGCGTCAACTGAAGAGATAGAAAACTAGAGCCCAATGGACATTGATTGTGAGTCATCCGTGGATGCTCTAGAGATCACTACAGTGGTTGTGTCTTTTGTTGAGAAAATGCACCCAAGCCATGAGACATGCTTGAGTAGGATGTTGACTCCAAATCCGGGTGAGTTAATTGTTACATCACAGGCCAAACTAATTCCAGTTTTCCTACTAACTAGGTTTTCACTTACATGAAGCTCACTTTGGTTGTTGGATTGGATTTTTTTTTTGGATTTTTTTTTTTTTTTGGTTTTTTAGATTTTCTTTTTCTTTTTTTTGGGTTTTTTGGATTTTCTTTTGTTTTATTGATTTTTTTTTTTTTTTTGGATTTTCTAATTTTTTGGATCTTTATCTTTATCTTTTTTATTATTGATGAGTGTGATCATAACCGTTCCTCTTACAGATACCTCGTATTATCCATGATGAGAGAGCCTTCCCTTTTATCATGTTTTGCCCTTTGAGAACTTAGAACTTCGTACTAGCCTTAGTCGATTATTGTCTCCTTTATTTACTCAGTCCTTGAACTTCTAGGGCTTCCTGTCCCTTGCTTATGTGTGATGGAAGAATAAAGGACTTGAGGTATGACAAGCTCTCGATGTTGGCTTTAGTTTAAGTCCCACACGTTGAGTGTTTAATCCTAATGCACTTTAAACATTCTCAACGTTTTCCTTTTTCTTTCAGCCTTCTTTTCATTTCCTTTTTTTTTTCTTTGGGGCTCCCCTCTCTTGTTTTTTTTTGTAAGCGTCTACTCATCATTAGCTTTTGAATTTACGCTATGACGACACACTTACTTAATCGTGTTCTTACGCCCGTTTTGAGTACCCATCCATCACAACTGTCCAAATGTATGCTATGATGGCGTACTCAAGTTACATGCTCTCCCCTCTTTTAAGTGCTTTATAAGTTGGTTTGTTTTAATACGCACATTGTAGACACCCCGATTTTAAGGTAACCCGGAGATGAGTATCCTTATGTTGCTTTGGATGTGATCAGCCCTTAAACCAAGTCCCAAACCTATTAGCAAGCCAGAGCCCCAATCAGAGATTCTGTGAGCTGAGTTGGCGCACCAACCAGGCGCACCT
>JAMKQA010027859.1:0-12834 GCA_024699735.1 Posidonia australis
AGTGACAGAGCAAATGTGTGAAAGAAAGTACAAAAGGCACTACAAGTAAGCAAACAATCACAAGCAAGGCAAACAAACAAGTATGTAACACCAAAGCCTCTAAAAGCAAGCGAAAAGACTAAACCTGAAAGTCGGAATCTAGTATCCCCAGTGGAGTCGCCAGTTTCTGTGACCGTGCCCCCACTCTCTCACGAGGAGGAGGTGAGGTAAGGAGGCCACAGCCGTGCCGATATGGCGAGGGTGCGAGACGGGATGAGAGAGGAGGAGAAATGGAGTCGCCACCTGGTCTTTTAATGGAAAGATGAGGAAAACCACAAACGATTCACTAAAAGTGAATGAATGAGATGACAACGTGAAGGCCGGATGTCTACTAACCAGAGGATGGGCAAGGATTCCTATTACGCACGGGGAAGGTGTTAGGCACCCCCGTACGCTCGAGAAACTCAGTCTTTCTAATATGATTCGCTTGCTTGAGGCTGAAGGAATGTTTGCTATGCCTAGATTGTATTCTAATTATGCTGATGTGAGTGCCTAGACAAGACTGGATGAATGTGAAGGACAATGTGAAAAAATTGCAGAGAAATCCACATGAATTAAGAAAATTGCAGAAAACCACATGAAATGACGATGTTGTTGTAAAGAACGCGTTCGAAAACCATGATGATGTCAAAAGGATGAAAAGTCGAGTCAACCCGTTTTCTCGGAATAATGGAAAAAGTTGTGAAAATCAAAAGGGAAAAAAATAACCCGTGATGGAGTTCAATGTCGGCTTTGACAAGCCTTTTACTGTACACCCTAGGGCGATGAGGAAAATCGTGAAAATAAAAAAAAAGGAGAAAAAATAATCCGTGATGGGGTCAAATGTCGACTTTGACAAGCCTTTTAATGTAGGCCCTCGGGCGATGAGGAAAATCGTGAAAATAAAAAAAAAAGGGGGAAAAATAATCTGTGATGGGGTCAAATGTTGGCTTTAACAAGCCTTTTACTGTACGCCCTCGGGTGATGGAAAACCAAAACAAGTCAAAACCAGGGAAAATCTGGAAAACGGGGAGTAAACCTAGCTGGAATCAAGCCCAAATTCTGAGGAAAGCATACACAAAGCCGAGAAAATCTGTGCAAAAAGATGTGAAAAGCCATGTAAAATGCAAGTGTGAACGTAAATGTGAGAAGTATAGGGGGTTTTGTGCAAAAAGCCCAAATTCTGAGGAAAGCTGAAGTTCTGAAGCCCAAGTCGTCAAAAATACATAGGAAAACACATTCTATGCAAGTATGAAGAATTCTGGGGTCAAATGTGCAGCCCTAGTCAACATGAAGTTCTTTAGGGTCAGAATGCAATTTACCCACTAATGCATGCATGCAAGTCAATTCTCCATAAAATCTGGGTAAAAATGCAAGAAAATGTCTCAGAAATGATTTAGGAAGTTTCAGGGGTAAAATGGTCATTTTACCCTTGAAAACAGGCAACTAGAACAATTCTACAAAACATAGGGGCTAAACTGCAAAAAACCCAGCAAACAAAGTACTCCAAGTAGTTTCTGTGAAAATTCAGGGGCAAAACTGTAATTTTCACTGAGATTAAAACATGCAGCAGAAATTCAGTGAAAAAGGAGGGTTAAAATGCAATTTACCCAAGAAAATATGCTTTGGGAAAGTTTTTAAAAAAAATAAGTTCAAGGAGTTCCATGCAATTTTCACATCAAAACATGCTATTTGGATGCTTTCTGTAAAACATAAGGACTTAAATGCAATTTGTCTAGGAAATCATGCTTCTGGAAACATTTAGAACAAATCGATGGACTACTATGCAATTAAACCACAAAAATGAACACTCTGGAAGGTTTCAAAATAGTGCAGGGGTTTAAATGCAATTCTACCATCAAAATAAGCTTTCTGGGAACATTTTACAGAAGTATAAGGATTTTAGTGCAAATTTCCCAAAGAAAATGAACTTCCATAAGGTATTTTAAAAAGGACAGGGTTTTTCATGCAAAATTCACAACAAAATGAACTTCTAGAATGATTTTTGGAAAGAACAGGGGCTCAGATGCAAAAGTCACCATAGAAAACAAAGAATAAAAATTATTTTAAAAATGCATGGACTAAAATGAAAATTGCTTGGACCCATATGTGATAAAAAGGATTGAAATGTAATAATTAAAAACTTAAAATAAGAAAATAAAAACAAAATACAATTCCCTTCTGTTCGAAGATCGCCTGTACATCGCCGGTGACCCCTCGCTGGCGCCAAAGTCGGCAAGGTCCAGGCGGCGGCACGGCTGCGGGAAGGCGTCTACGGCGATCGGAGAAGCAAGGGAGGGCTACGGCAAGCTCCCTTGCGGTGGTGGGTTGCGCTGGGGAGGCCCGAGAGGCCGCCGCCACCTCGGGCTTCGGCAAGCTGCGGCTGTCGTCGGAGAAGGCGACTGCGGGAGAGAACGGCGATGGTGGGGAGGCTGGGTCATCATGGCGAATGGCAAGGAACCACCGGGGGAGCAAGGCAGAGGTGTGGAGCATCTCGGATGAGGCTGGAACGGCGTGGGGTGCCTCCCCTGTCGTGAGCTCCGGCGAGGCATGCCGTCGACATCGCAGGAGGGGCTGCAGCAGGGGAAGGGCGTGGAAACGGCTGGGGAAGCTCCGGAGGCCCTCCGCGGTGCTCTTGGAGGTTGCGGAAGTGGCTGGATCGGCTCGGGGTGCTGCGCCCTCCTCCAGCTCCGACGATGGGTTCTGCGGTGACGACGGTGGTCGTCTGGTGGTTGGAGTGGCGTTGAGTCTGCACGGGGAGGCTCGTGGTGACATGGTGGAGCTCCTGGGCATGGCCACTAGTGACGGGGTCCTTCGGAGACATCCAGCGACCGCGCGGCGGAGGAGCAGCGGACGGGAGTTGCAGCGGCACCGACGTTTCGTTTCTGGCCATGGGAAGCCAAATGAAGACTTCCCTGAGCAATGAGACTCAGGGTGGAGGAGGAGGAAGAGAAGGGGAAGGCCTGTGGGGGGCCTTCGCAGGACCAAGAGGCTTGAGCCTCGCCGGTGGTGGTGAACCCACCACCGGAGAAGGAGGAGACGACTCCCAGGAGGCGTATCTCCGGTAGGACGTAACCAGGGACCTAAATCGACTCCACAGACCTTATGGAAAGCTTTCCAAAATTAAAAGGGAAGAGGAAGGAGTCCCAGGATGATGGATTGGTTGTCCACCGGCGAAACTCGATGGCGGCGCTCCTCTGGGCTGATGCTCCGGCGGATTTCAGTGCGTCTCCTTGGTTGCAAAGGTGGTGGAGGGAGAGCTATGTATATCGTGGCAGTGGCTGGGGTCTCGGGCTCACAATCGGGGTACTCTCCGGTGGTTCTCTCTTCTTCCCTTCTCTGCTCTTCGTTCAGTTCTCTCCAGTTCTCCCCCTCTCTCCGGCGCTCTCCGTTCCAGTTCAGATCCCCCCTTGTGATGCGGTTTCTCCAGGCTTTTAAGAGGGATGAAAGGTGAGGAGGATCGTGGGTGATGGTGGTTAGGCATTCGTGGGAATGGGGGAGATGGGGAGATGGTGGTGCGGGGAGGAAGGCACTGTAGTTTTATTTATTTATTTTTTGTGCGCCCTAAGTGTTTTGGTTGAGAGATTTAATGAATGTATGGGCTTAACAGGCTAGTCTTTTGGGCTTTTTGGTTTTGTTTTTTGGTTTGTTTTTTGTTTTAGGTTTTTAGGGTTTTGTTTTAGTATTTTGGTTTTACTTTAAGTTTTTGATTTTGTTTTCAGTTTTTTTTATTTTGTTTTAAATTTTTGATTTTGTTTTGGTGACTTTATTTTTTTTTTTGATTTTGTGATTTTGAAGTTTAATTGTTTTTAAATTAGGGGTTTTAGTGTCTTTAATTTGAGTTTAGTTACATGATTTTAAGTTAGGGGTTTTTAGGATTAATTAAATGATTTAGGGTTTTTAGGATTTTAACCATTTTAGGTTTTTTTGTGATTTAATTAATTTAAGGTATTTTTGTGATTTAATTAATTTGGGGTTTTTTTTGGAATTTTGGGTTTTTTAATTTAGGTTTTCTTAAATTTTAGACACGATTTTTAATTTAATTAAAGTTTTTGGTTTGAATTAGGGTTTTTTAACTTAATTAAGTAACTTTAGGGTTTTTTTTTAGTTTAATTTTGGTTTTCTTTGAAATTAAATGGATTAAAGTGGTTTAAAATGGATTTTATTTGATTTTGACTTTAATTAGGGTTTTCACTTGATTAATTTTGATTTTAAGTGGATTTTGTTAGATTTTGTTTAATTTGGTTTTTAATTAGGGTTTTACTTAATTAATTAGGATTTTAATTGGATTTAAGTGGATTTTGTTTAATTCTGGTTTTAATTAGTGGTTTTTGCTTGGATTAAGTTTGAGTGGGTTTGTGTGAGCCTAATGGGCTTGTGTGGGCTTGTGCGGGCCTAAGTGGGTCTGTCTGGGCCTAATGGGCTTGTGTGGACTTAATGGGCTTGTGTGGGCCTAAGTGAGTTTGTCTGGGCCTAATGGGCTTGTGTGGACCTAATTGGGTTTGTCTGGGCGTAATGGGTTTGTGTGAGCCTAAGTGGGCCTAGGGTTCTATGGAGTTAGGGTTTAGGAGTGTGGTTGCAACCAGAGCATCTTCCAAAGGAGCCTGCCGCCGAGTGACTGCAAAATCGGGGTGTCTACACTAGGATTCTAGGACCATTCATAAGTCCAATCCCAGACCAACCACATCTCTTTTCATTTTACATTTTCACTTTTCTTTACTGATGTTACCTTGATCAAGGGTAACCAAGCACACAAGTAGTAGGCGAGGACATCCTTTCCCTTACCTCCCTGCACTACTGCAGTGAAATTCCCCGTGCGGAATGCCACCACCTCAGCCAATTGACCTCAATCTTTTTCATATATGCACGGGGATATGTCTTTGTCTGACACCCCATCAGTGACCCGAACAACTAGGTACAACGACCCAGGCTCAGCCTACACTGTTGGTGACCCGAACAACTAGGTTCAACAACCTAGGCTTAGACTACACCGTCACGAGCTTGGTGACCCGAACAACTAGGTACTACGATCCAGGCTCAGCCTACACCGTCTCAAGCTCGACAACCACATTCGTGTCTGGCAACTGGTTTCATTGGAGCCTCATACTCCTACCACGTTTTCGACACCAACCCTCGTGGTTCCTTAACACATTATTAGTGTTTAATTTCCAAAACTCTTTAAGCTTTTCTTTTCAAAACCATTTCCATTTCCATTCTTTTCCATTGCAGGAATCTGTTTCCATGCAATACTTGACCCTCTTGAGGGTCCCAACTCAAATCATTTAAAATCATGCTTTAAAATTCAAAAATTGGGTCTCATGCCCAAAACCACACACAATCAACCATTTTATCCACTTTTAGGGTCTAAAACCCGAAAACCATACCAAAATCTACTTATTTGGGTTCCATATTCCTCCATGTCATTTACATGGGGAAGACACCATTCACACATTCTTCACATACTGTTAAAACCATTTATTCCCATCTCATAGTCACATTTACATATCTTAGGGTCAGGACAAAATCGGTAGACCGAATTTTAGATTCGGTATACCAAAATCTCCTGATTCGATATACCGAACTTCTTTGGTATACCGAAACCCCTTGTTTCGGTCGACCGGAAGATTTCGGTCTACCGAAACCAGGGATTCTAGCTTAATCTGTCAGGATTTCGACATACCAAATTCAATTCGACATACTGAATTCCCCACAGATTGGGCACACCCTTGTTCTGAGCGGTGAAAATCGCCCAAGGTGGGAGCCTTAATCGGACGTCCCAAACTCACATCTCAAATTACCATTAAATCATGGGGTGTAGACCCTTGAGTCTACTTCAAAACCCCTTAAACCATTCCTCAATCCATTAACTATGTGAGTCACACGAAAATCACAAAGGGGAGGAGCTCAGTTTGACCTACTGTAGCTTACATCCCAAATCTCGTTTAATCCTACAAATTCCTCATCCTAACTGCATGATATCTATGTTTTCATGCATTCCAATTCATTCTCATCGATTTCCCTATTTTTCTACGATTTTACATGCATTTTTCTCACTTAATCCAACCATAAGGGAAACGAGGAGAGACAGGGGTTGCGTACCTGGCTCAGCCTTCTGGCGACCGTCCCACACTCCGACAAGCTTCCTCGCACCCAGCAAAGCTTCCTCCTCCAGTAAACTTTGCGAGCCACCTTCTCCTCGATCGCGCGCCGCTCCTGCTTCTCTTCCCCTCTCCTTGCTTGCCACTGCCTCCCTTTATCCTCTTCTCCACCTACGTCACGTCGGCTGTCCATCGCGTCGGAAGAGACGATGACGCATGGGCTGGCTTCGTTGGTGGCATAGGTCGGGGAAGGGAAGGAAGGAGACAGGGATGGTGTAGGCTCGTGAATGGGAGAGAGAGAGAGAGAGAAGGAAAAAGAAGAAAAGACAGGCATGCAAACCAAGACGACTATGCATCCTCAAATCAGACTCCATATTGGTCCCAAATCACAAATAGGTGCATAAAAGGTAAACTACAAGCTCACACAACCAAGAAACAACAGATTATCCATTAATAAATCATTTATAAAATATTACAATTAATTATATGGTTTACAATAAAAAATGGATAATCAGGCCCAGATGTCACATTGTAGCTTGCGAACGCCATGCTCACATGTAGCTTGAAGTCCAAGGATGCATGTCTCATACTCGACCTCATTGTTTGTACACCTAAAGCTAGCTACTTGGCATATGGGATCATTTGATCCTGTGGCATTGCTGGTACTGCGTCGATGCCCATTCCCTTCTTATTGACCACGCCATTAAAATAAAGATGCCACTGTTCTTCTCCTCTATGCTCCTCTGATTCTGAGTCTGTAGACACCTCGATTTTGCAGTCACTTGGCAGTACGGCTCCTTTGAAAAGACGCTCTGGTTGCGACTACAAAACCTAAACCTTAACTCCACCAAAACCAAAAACCCATAAACCCACTCAAGTCCACACAAGCCCATTTAGACCCATAGAAGCCCACTTTGACCTAATCAAAAATTAAAACCAAACAAAACTCATTTAAAACATTTAAAATCCAAATTAATCAAATGAAAACCCCAATTAAAACCAAAATTAAATAAAATCCACTTAAAATCCAATTTAATCAAGTGAAAACCCTAATCAAAATCAAAATCAAATAAAATTCATTTAAACCATTTAAAATCAAAATTAATCAAGTAAAAACCCTAATTAAAATCAAAATCAAAATCAAGTAAAATCCATTTAAACCATTTAAAATCCAAATTAATCAAGTGAAAACCCTAATTAAAACCCTTATCAAATAAAAATTAATAAAATCCATTAAAGAACAAAATCTGATAAAAAGAAACCCTAACCAAACAAAAAATCAATCAAAAAACCAATTAAACCAAAATTTAAACTAAATCCCTAATTAAGTCAAGTAAGAAACTAATTAAATATAAATTAAAACTCAAACACAAAACTTTAATCCAATTAAATCACAAAAAATCCTAAAATAATAAAACCCTAAAAACCCTAATTTAAAATCAATTAATTAAATCACAAAAACCCAAAAATAATTAAAATCCTAAAAACCCTAAAATAATTAAAATCCTCAAAAAACATGAAAATAATTAAAATCCTAAAAATCTTAAAATAATAAAACCCTAATCAATTAATTAAATCCTAAAGACCCTAAAATAATTAAAATCCTAAAAAAAACCCTAATTTTAAACCAATTAATTAAACTTTAAATCACAAAATTAAAAATTTAATTAAAATCACAAAACCCAATTAAAAACCTAAATCTAAAAGCCAAAATCCCTTAAAAAACCATAAAAAACCCAAATCAGAAGCCCAATTCCTAGGCCCTTTGCAGCCCACATACACTTATTCATTTATCACCAGAGAACTTAGGTAAACCAGAAAATAATTCCGACGACCCTCTCCGGCGACCCCTGTGAACTCCGACGATATCCTGAGATCTCCAGTGAATATCTTCTCCTCCCCGTGATCTCCAGCGATCCCCCTACAGCTCCTGCTAGCTTACACGAACATTGGGCGGTCCTCAGCCATCGAGGAGGAAGATCGACGACTCTAGAGGCCACTGTCGGTGTATAAAACACCCCATCACCGATAGTCCACTTCTACTACTTCAGCACCCAGTAAAGCCCTTTCAAAACCCCCCTAGAGAACCCAACAACCTCCACCTTCTTTAGAACACCCCCGCTCGAAGCCTCTTGCAACCTAGAAGCCCTTAGCCACCATCACCAGAGTAGCCACCAGAGGAGCACCGTCGACAAGCTTTCGGCAGAACAGCTGCCTTTAGCCACGTAATTTCTCCCCTTTTGTGTTAAACATGCCCCTTTAAGCCCATAGATCACCCCCTTCTCCTCTAAATCGCGCCTCGGCAGAGTTGGCAGGCCCAACTAGTCGTCATCTCCATCTTTGGTGGTGGGTTCACCACCACTAGTGAGCCCCTTTGCCTCCTGGGTCCAAACGAGGCCCCACGAGCCTCTCCTCCTTCTTCCTTCTCCTCCTCCCTGAGTTCCCCTCACTTAGGAGAGGACCCTCAGGCCTCCCATGCCTGAGAACGTTGTCACCATCACTCTGCACTGCCGACTGTCGTCGTGAAGTCCACCTAAGACCTTCGGACGGTCCTGCTACACACTGCCATGCCAAGAAGCTCCGTTGCACTGCCAGGAACCTCCCTATACTGCCATGTCACCTTCGTAGTCACCAAAGCGCTGCATCTACTTTTGTCATGATCGTCATCGGAGCCCGCGATAAGGAGAGTTGTCGGTTTCGTTCCAACCTTGCCTGCGCCTCCCCACAGCCTCATCGTGCTACCCCAAAGCCTCTCTGATCCTTGCCATGCCGGGTCGCCACCTCTAGATGCACTACTGTTGGAGTCCCATCGCCAAAGAAGAATGCCAACCAAGGGGAGATCGATGATACGTTCCTGCCGTTGAGGGCTCGATCAGTATCGTTGGATCTTCTCCCCATCTCCTCCTTTAGCTTTTCCACTCCTCAGATCGCCGATTAGCCGTTAAAGAAGCTCAGATGAGCCTCCCAGGTTGTTGCCGTCGGTGATCTTCAATTCGCCGACTGTGGTTGATAGATTTAGGTTTCTTTTATTTAAGTTTCCATATGTTTTAAAAATATTGAACTTTGATCCTAGAATTTTGCTCTTTGCCCCCTGTATTGTTAATTAAAATTGCATTTCTTTTGTTTCATTGTAAATATTGCATGTTTTATCCTATTTAAGTTTAATTCCATTTTTAGTCCTATAAATGTTTGTTTCTTCACACTCAAGTCCCTGAGATCATGTTTTCTTTGCAATTAAGTCCTGAAGTTTTGCACTGAGCCCTTAAAGCTTTTAAAAATAAACCTTCTTTGTAAAATTTGCATTCTAAACCATGAAAGACTTCATAATCACACTGATCATCATAAAAGTCTAATTTTTATCACATTTGAGTCCTGAAATTTTGCATGTAAGCCCTTCGCGTCATAGCATACAATCAGTGAGTATAGGAAATTTGCATCCATACCCTTAGATTAATTTCAAATCCATAATTTAGGGTTTTAATTGTTTTCACACTTATTTTTGACATTTTCCACTTATTGCATTTATAATTTTGCACTTAATCATAGATTTAATTTAAATATCATGTTTGCATTGTAAAATGATCTTTAATTCCACATTTTAGTCACATTTGCACTTTATGTGTGAATTTTGCACATTAAACCCTAAACTCTCAGGAAATTATCAAGATGCAATTCTCACACACTAGTGCCACATTTTCATGTAATCCATCATCTACACACTAGGATAGAAGTCATTGAATACATATTAATCCAGCTTTCTCCTGTTTTGTGAATTTTGCACTTTGGTCCTCGTACTTGTCATTTATTGTGTTCAGATCATTTTATTGTTTTTAAGACCTTGTCTTTTTCATGTTTTCTTGCAACTAACATTTTCCTGACATTTTGCATACATTAGACCATGCATCATCCACATACACGAATCTATCACATCTGGCCATAGAAATGACCAAATCACCCCTGTGCCACCAATTCATGCACATGCATCTTAGTTCTTGCATTAAGTCATGCATAATCTTTGTCTAAGTCATTCCCCAGCATTTTTTACACATTTAGGCCTATGTTCATATATTGTACATAGTTTGTCATCACATTTGCACATCATCCCATCTTTTTCAAGCAAGCCTGCATTCCATGTGTTTTTCTATGGATTTTTCTCTAATCAGTTTTCGAATTCGTTCACTTGACATTTGATTTGACTCCCCTTAGTCCACATTTTGGATTTTCGATTTGATTTGGATTTCCTTGCCCGAGTGCATACATTAATTGACATAAAGGCCCACATTGACTCAATTGCGGTTTATTTTCCCCTTGCTGATTTTTATGACATTTTTCCTGATTCTGATGGTTTGGGTTGATCCTATTTTTGATTCTCTTGAGATCAGTATGGTTTCTCAGATTATTCTTTCCAGAAATATCGTCATTTCATGTGATTCTCTTCACATGTCACTTTTTGGCCGTTTTGTTTAGGCTTCTTTGTAATTTTTCTATCTTGATTTCCATGACATTTTCTACGATTCTAATGATTTGGGTCTATCACATTCTTGATTCTCTTGATGTCGGTATTGTTTCCTGGATCATTTTCTTCAAAAACATCGTCTTTTCATGTGATTTCCTTTGTCATTCCATGTTTCATTATTCTGCCATTTCGTGTGGGTTTCTCTGCAATTTGTGCATACATCTTGCACATCCTTTTGGTCATGATTGGGCATTCATATTAGCATGATTAGAGTATAATCCAGGCTTACTAAGCATTCATTCAACCTTTAGCAAGCGAATCGGATTAGAAAGACTGAGTTTCTCGGGCGCAAGAGGGTGCCGAATACTTTCTCCATACGTAACAGAAATCCTTACCCATCCTTTAGTTTGTAGACATCTGGCCTTTTAATTTGCATCACATGCATGCATCTTTTTGTGGTTTGTTTGTGGTTTTCCTCGTCTTTCCCTTAAAAGACTAGGTGGCAACTCTGGTATTTCGTTTTTATCCTATCTTATGCCTTCGCCATCCTAGCATGGCTGTAGCCTCCTCCCTCTAGTGTGACTTCATGCTAGATCCCCGGGCGGACATGGTCATAGAACTGACAACTCCGCTGGGGAACCCCAGGTACTTAGCAGATTCCGGCTTTCAGGTTAGTCACTTTTTTCTTGCTTTCTAAGGCTTTGGCTTCACATACTTGTTTGTTTGCCTTGCTTGTGATTGTTTGCTTACTTAGTGTGCCTTTCACACTTTCTTTCACACATTTACTCTATCACTGCACTCACATGTTATATATCTTGCCTTTTGATTTGATGGATGTTTTCTTTTCACAATCATGATGCCACAACACTTGCACATGCCATGATAATGCCTTTTGCTTGTTGTTTGCTTGCTTGTTTGCCTTACTTGTGTGTTTTCTTTCCCTTTCGCATTTGACTTGACTAGGAGAGTAGAGACATGTTTGTTCACCTTTCTGGCTTAGAATAAAACACACAAACTTAGAGAAACAATTAATAAGGCAAAACTAGAGACCAAATCAAACTCTTTCCCACTTGGTTAATAAAATGCAAGTAAAAAACACAAAAGCATATTGCATGATTGATCATATAGGGCACGCATCTTCTCCCCTGAGTCCACTTATAGTTTGCGAAGGACACTTCTTGTGACCCATTCTATAGCTTTGGCGTAGGGCATGTTGCTAGTTTGCCCCCCTTATTTGGAGTTGTGTCGGTATTAGTAGAGGGTACAACTCCATGCTACTGTAAGAGATGAGGCCACCAACGCACCACCCGTTCACTACTTGCGCTTTGGCTAGGATTTAGAGCAGGGACCTTTCTTTTTAGCTTGAGTCGGAGACCCATTTGCCCATGTGTGATCTCAGAGTAGATGGCCTTTTAGGAAACACTTAGTTGGTGAGAGAGAGCATATTAGTTGTATTCATATGCATGCATGTCATTCATGCCACCTGTGACCATGTCCGTCTGACCGACCACCCGACCCGAAGGGAGGGGGAAGGGGAGGAGACCACAGCCATGCCGATGACGGCGAAGGCGCAAGGATAGAAGAAAAGAAAAAAAAAGGGAGTCGCCACCTAGTCTTTTAAGGGAAAGACGAGGAAAACCACAAAAGTATGAATGCATGGGATGCAGATGTGAAAGTTGGATGTCTGCTAACCAGAGGATGGGTAAGGATTCCTATTACGCACGAGGAAGGTGTTAGGCACCCTCGTACGTCCAAGAAACTCGGTCTTTCTAGTCCAAATGCTTGCTAAGGTTTGATGAATGTTTGCTAAAATGGGATCATGCTCTAATCATGCTAATGTATATGGATGTGATAAGACTAAATGAATGCGCAAGACGATGCGTGAAAAATGCGAAGGAATCCACATGAAATCATGATAAAGTTGTGAAAATCAAAAGGGGAAAAAATAACCCGTGATGGGGTTAAATGTCGGCTTTGACAAGCCTTTTGCTGTATGCCCTCGGGCGATAAGGAAAATCGTGAAAATCGAAAAAAGGGAAAAATAATCCGTGATGGGTCAAATGTCGGCTTTGACAAGCCTTTTGCTGTACGTTCTCAGGCGATGGAAAATCAAAACAAGTGAAAACCGTGGAAAACTGAGGAAAACCCAGAAAACGAGGTAAAGACTAAGCTCGGAACATAGCTAGAAAGCATGCACCAAGCCAGGAAGAAAAGACGGAGAAAACCGTGCAAAAAGATGTGAAAAATATGCGAAATGCAAGT
>JAMKQA010027860.1:0-16064 GCA_024699735.1 Posidonia australis
CACCAACACATCATCAACAAATACCACCACAAACTGGTCCAGGTAGGGTCTAAATACCCTATTCATCAAATCCATGAAGGCAGCTGGAGCATTCGTCAGTCCAAACGGCATAACCAAGAATTCATAATGGCCATACCAGGTACGAAAAGCTGTCTTTTGCACATCAGTTTCCCGGATCCGCAGCTGGTGATACCCTGATCTCAAATCAATCTTTGAGAATACTGATGACCCCAGAAGCTGATCAAACAAATCATCAATCCTGGGCAGAGGATATTTATTCTTAACTGTAATCTGGTTCAACATCCGATAATCAACGCAGAGGCAGAGTGAACCATCCTTCTTCCTTACAAACAGCACCGGTGCACCCCAAGGTGACATGCTTGGTCTGATGAATCCTCTGTCCAGCAACTCTTGAAGCTGATCCTTAAGCTCTCTCAGCTCCGCTGGTGCCATCCGTTAAATATATTTTCTTTGTAGATCCATAAATAGGCATTTAGGATTTCTCATGACATGTTGATTTTCACATCTTTTCTAATCTTCTTCAAGTCTCAAAGAACTTTAAATTTATTTCTCCATCTTTGTGCTCTGCAGTTCTAAAAAGCTTTCAATTCTCTGTAAAGTGAGGGTGTATTCGAATCCTTCTACGTGTGAAGAATTCTATAATAAGTGTAAAAGTATTCTTCTCCGTCCATTCAAGGGAGAAGCATAGTAGAACTTCACGAGGTGGTAGTGTGTAGAGATTAAAATAAGATGGAGTCTGAACCAGTATAAAATCTCTTTGGATGCTCATATGTAAATAATCTCTATGATGAATGATTCCAAATATTTTTGCTGATTCCAAATATTTTTGCTAAGATCTTTTAATATTTAGTACTTAATCGATTAATTGCATACATCATCATTTAACTCTATTCAACTCCCCTAATAGAGTTTATCAATCCTATAATCGGTATCAATGCCTTGTTTCTTTGTTGTTGTATTTTCAATTTTTTAATTATTTGTTGTAGTTTTTTTTTTACGATTGCACTAATTTGTTCTACCTTCGTAGAAGGTCATTCTACAACTAGGCCTCATTTGTTCAATCAATCAAACTATATTTATTAGAAGCATCGAATGATGATTTACTTGCAATCTTTGGATTTTGAGCATTGGAATGTTACAAAAAAAAAGTATTCTCCTTCAACTATAGATTTTAGTATTTGAGACGAATTTTCTAAAAAAAAAAAAATCTAACGGCTAAAGCAATGACTGCTTTATATTATTCTTTAGACAAAACGGAGTTTTCAAGAATTTCAACATACAACTTTATACATAAAATGTAGCATATTTTATAATTTACACATGAAAGTACTAGTCATGTCAAAAAAAAACTAAAATTAACTTGTGCACATATATAAACTATTTAATATGAAACTGTAGACGCTCTGATTTTGAAGTCACTTGGCAGCAGACTCCTCCGGATGAAGCTCTGGTTGCGACAACCAAAACCCTATCCCAATTAGACCCACACTAGTCCATTCTGACCTAATCAAAATTAAAACCAAACAAAACCCAATTAAATCCACTTAAAATCCAATAAAAACCCTAACTAATCAAGTAAAAACCCAAATTAAGTAAAATCCAATTAAATCCATTCAAAATCCATTAAAAACCCAATTAATAATACAAAAGAACCTAATTCAAGTCAAAATGAAATAAAATCCACTTAAATCCATTTAAAATCCAAGTAATTAAGTGAAAACCCAAACTAAAGTCAAAATCGATTTAAAACCCTAATTAATTAAAATTCAAAACCCTAATCAATCCAAAAATCCTAAATAAACCAATAAACCCTAATTAAAATCCAAAACCCTAATTTAAAACCAATTAATTAAACACTAAGTCCCAAAATTAAAAATCAAATTCAAATCACAAAACCCTAATTAAAAACATAAAATCAAAAATCCTAAAATCCATGAAAATCCCAAAACAAAAATACAATAAAAAAACCTAAAATAATTAAAACCCTAATTTAAAATCCATTAAACTTTGACCACAAATTTAATTAAAATCATAAAACATAAATAAAAAACCTAAATTTAAAACTCAAAACCCTAAATTTAAAACTTAACACAAAAACCCTAAAAATCCCTAAAAAATCCCAAAACAAAAAAAACTAAACTAATCAAAACCCTAATTAAACCCTAAATTTCAAAATTAAGAAATTAAATTAAACCCAAAAATTCAATTAAAAATCTAAAATTAAAACCCTAAAAATTCCAAAAATAAAAACCAAAAGAAAAAGCAAAAGAAAAAAACAAAACCCTAAGCCCATTAAGCCCAATACTGTGTAATTCAAAAATGCAATTTCAAATCATATAAAAGTCAAAAATAATTCTGGCGACCCTAATTTTCCGGCGAGGACTCAGATGAGCAATCCCCAAAAATCCGGAGCAGATCTCAGCCTCCGTAATCTTTGGCCAGCCTCCTCCAGCTCACGCCAGATCAAACAGTGCTCATTCGCTGGAGGGAGGAGGATTGATGGCTCCAGAGAGCGTCGTCGGAGTATAAAGCCCCCCTACCATCGACACACTTCAGACCTTCAAGCCACCAATCCACGAGCTCGAAGCCTTCCATCCAGCCAGTGCGAGTCTTCCTCCCTTGACCTACTGTCCCGAAGAAAGGCCCCCACCTTCAAGAGTGAGCCCACCTTTTTTTTGCTCCCCGGAGTCCATCCAGAGCATCGCCGGAGGAGCGCCGTCTATCCGCCGGGAGCGACACACCACTCAGGTAACCCTCTCTCCCCTCTGTTTCAGTTCAAAGCATGCCCCTTAGGACCCATTAGGCCTCTAGAACGTGCCACGGCGGAGCAACGCTCCTCGCGCGCAGTCGACCCGCCCTCCAATGGTGGGTTCACTCAGCTAGCAAGGCCTCAGGCCGCTGGGCTTCAGGCGAGGCCCCTGTGGGCCTCTCCTCTCTCCTCCTCTTCTCTCCTCCTCCTCTGTTCTCCCTCCGCACCAGAGAAGCCCCTCTGACGTCCACGACCAGCCTCGCCGTCGTCGTCGCCGTAGTCAGCCTCTTCTGCCGTTCGCCGTCGAGGATGCATTTGAGTGCTCCAGGGGCCCCCGCTCCGTGTCGTCACTCTGGGAAGCATCGCCACCTTGCCACGAACTCCCCCGTGCTGCCACATCATTGCTTAGACCACCGCAGCCACCCGACGACTCGCCGCTGCCATCACCGCTGGCGCCGAGGTGGGCGGAACGCTCCAGATCTCCCCAGAGCTCGCCGCTGCCCCTCCAAAGCGTCACCGTGGATCCTCGGAGCTTTCCCCACCATCGTCGCGCCGCTTCAGCCTCCGGGACACGGCCGCGCCGCCCCGTCATCTTCTCTGTCGCCGTTCAGAGGAGACCGCCGGAGCGTGAGGTGGGGGAGAGGCCTCAGGCCTCCCCAGCCATGCCCAACCTCCCGGGGATGATCGTCGTGCCTCCGAGAAGCTTTCTCAGCCGTCGTGCCCCCCCCTCCGCCGCTGCATCGCCGCTGATGCCTCTCCGAAGAGATCGCCGGAGGGAGAACGTCGGCGATCCTCCTGCGATCTTCGAATAAGTTTTTTTTAGGTCAGGCCCCTCTAGTTTAGGTGTATTTTTATTAGGTCCTTAGTTTAATACATTCAAATCCTTTTTATTGCATTTGGGTCCAAACATTTGCATTTTAGTCCCTGTAGTTTTAAAATACATTTATTTCTTTTTTTTTCTCTGTGAATTTTGCATGTGACCCCTTGAATATTTTATTTTTTAAATTCCTAACATATTAATGCATGTTTTTATCACATCTAGGTCCCTAGAATCATGATTTCTTTGCATTTAAGTCCTGAACATTTACATTTATCCCTTGAGGCTCTTTAAAATAAGTTTTCTCTGTAAAATTTGGATTCTAAAAATCACATTGATCATTATTAAAATTGAGTTTTATCACATTTAAGTCCTGAACATTTACATTTAGCCCTTGGAATTTTTTAAGATGATTTTTCTCTAGGAAATTTGCAATCTGAGCCTTAAAAGATTTAAAAATCACACTGACTATTATTAAAATGGAATTTTCTTTACATTTTGATCCTGGTCTGTTGCATTAAGCCCCTAGAACTTTAAAAAATGAGTTTTCCTTGTGCATTTTGCATCCTAAGCCTGAGGAAACTTCATAATTACACTGACCAATATAAATTCCTCATTTTTATCACATTTAGGACCTGATATTTTACATAAAAGTCCCTGGGTTCACATTGAATCATTCCTGAGCACATATAACTTGCATATAGGCCCTTTGATTATTTCCAAATTCATCATTTAGGGTTTTAAATGTTTTCTTACATATTTTGGGATATTTTTCACTCATTGCATTTCATATTTTGCAGTTAATCATAGATTCCATTTAAAAATATTGTTTTCACTGAGATTTGATCTTTAGTCTCACATTTTGGTCACATTTGCACATATGTGTGAATTTTGCACTTTAAACCCTAAATTTTCTAGAAATTAACTAAGTGCAATTTTCACATCTTAGTGTCACATTGACATTGGACCCATCATTTGCATGTTAGAATAGGGGTCATGAACATGTTCCTCATCCAGATTCTCACTCCTTTTGTGAATTTTGCATTTTAGCCCTTATGTTTGTCCTTTATTATGTTTACATCATTTTGTTGATTTCTTCCTCCATGTTTTCTTGCAAAAAACATCTTCTGGACATTTGACGCACATTTTGACATAACTTAGGCCATGCATCACTCCCATGCAAGTATTTATCACATCTGACCAAAGAAATGACCAAATTGCCCTTATGCCTCCAATTCATGAGCATGCATCTCAATTTTTGCATTCAGTCTTGCATAGTCCTTATCTACGTCATTCTTTAGAGTTTTTGCACATTTAGGCACTTACCCATGCATTACATATCATTTCTCCTCACATTTGTATCCCTATTTAGCGAGCCAACATCCTGTGCCTTTTCTTTCGTGGATTTCTTTCTTCACTCCGCTTTCAGAGTTTCTTATCCGATATCTGATTTGATTTGCTTTGATCCTTAATCTCATTGTTTTGATTTGATTTGGATTTCATCGCCCGAGGGCGTACACTAATTGATTGGAAGACCTACATTGGCCCATTTGCGGGTTATTTCTCTCCTTCGATTTTCACAACTTTTTTTCATGAATTTGAAGACTTGGGTTGACTCTACTTTTTATCTTTTTGACATCAATATGGTTTTCTGAGGCGTTCTTTACAAAAACCTCATCATTTCATGTGATTTTCTGCGATTCATGTGGATTTCTTCCCAGTTTTCGCACATCATCTTGCACATTCATCCACTTTTGTCATGGCATACATATTAGCATGATTAGAGCTTGATCCGGGTTTAGCAAGCATCCATCTCGCCTTTAGCAAGCAATTTAGACTAGAAAGACCGAGTTTCTCGGACGTACGATGGTGCCTAACACCTTCCTCATGCGTAATGGGAATCCTTACCCATATTCTGGTTAGCAGACATCCAGCCTTCACATCTGCACCTCATGCATCCAGTCTTTTGTGCTTTTCCTCATCTTATCCTTAAAAGACTAGGTGGCGACTCCTTTTCTTTTTCTTTTGTCCTATCTTGCGCCTTCGCCATCTTGGCGTGGCTGTGATCTCCTTCCCTCTGGCGCGACTTTGCGCCGAACCCCTGCGTCGACATGGTCACAGAAACCAAAAGAAAGTAGCGTTGATATGTATACTCGTTTCACTGATATTGCTAATGGTCTTCAAATTTTTGGAAAAGAGTATACGTAGGCTGACCAAGTTAGAAAGATTCATTGATCGCTCACAATTGATTGGGAGAAAAATACCAGGTAACTAAAGAAGCAAAAGAATTATCAATAATGACTTTATAATAACTCATGAGAAGTTTAATGACATATGAGAAATAGAAAAATGAATGGGAAGACCAAAAGTCAAATAAAAATAGTGTAGCTTTGAAGGTAGACTCAAGTTCTGAAGTCTCTAATTATGACGAAGAATTAGCCCTAATTACATGAAAATTCAAGAAGTTCCTAAAAAAAAGAAAGTCTTCCCATCACATGCATAATTGAAACAACAACAAGTCTTCTATTCAAATGAAGGGCAACCAAGAAAGTTAAGATGTAAGAACGCACTTCAATAGTAAGAAGCCTAGTCACATGATCAAGGATTGTCCTCTCATGGAAATGTCAAAGAGAAAAGATGGCAAGAAAAAAAGAGTATATCATGCCAAATGGGATTAAAGTGATTGTGATAGTTGAAGCAATGATTCACGTAACGAAGAGGACACAACAAATATGTGCTTGTTGACTATGGAATCTTAGGTATCCAAGTTAATAAGTGATTTTTTGTTTGATGAACTCAATGGTGCTTTTAATGATTTGTAAGAGAAATATTCAAATATTCCAAATTAAATAAAACATACAAGAAACAAATAACTTGCTTAGAAAATAAGATTTCTGCATATATTGAAAGCAAAAATTCTTGTGTATCTAACATTGAATCTGTCTTGCCTGATAATGAAGTTTTAAATGCTAGATGTGAAGAAATATTATCTCAGAATACTTGTCATATTGATGATATTTCTACATTAAATGAAAAAGTTATTGATACCATTATTTGCAAATCCATAAGTGGTAGAGATGACTTAAATATGCTGCTTTGTAATTCTAACATCTTATATTACAAATTTGGTTTAGGATACAATCTATATTCTATTCATCTAATCATGCATCTATTTCTATTAGGAAAAGTAATGTACTTAAGATTAAGAAATGGTAGATTTTTAAAGTTAGCACTTCAAACTATAATGTCATATTTCTTATAGCTAACAAGTATGGACTCAAAAAAGTATAGATACCAAAAGAGATATTGAACATGATCAATTCATTCGAAAGAATAAAATGGATCATGGATAGTGGTTGTTCGAAACATATAACTAGAAATCACAAAATTTTGAAAGTCCTTAAAGAGTATTCATGGTAAATCTATTATTTTTGCGACAATAAGAAAGGAAAAATTATTGATGTTAGCATATTGGTAATGCCTCCAAACCGCTTGTTGAAAGAATCTTTTTGGTAGAAGAACTTAAGCATAATTTGTGAAGTATTAGTTAACTATGTGATAAAGGTTTTGCTATTTTATTTCGTAAAAATAATTGTTATGTTCTTAATGATATTGATAATGTTTTTCGTGAAGTGTTTTATCAAGGTTTGCGACATAATAATATTTACAAAATTTCTATTTTTAATCAGATGCCTATTGAAGAGAAGTGTCTTTTAGCCTCAAATGAGAAAATCATGTTATGGCATACAAGTATTATGAGAAACTTAAGTGTTATAGTTAAAACGAACTCTTAAAGATTATGATTTTGATTTCTCATCTCTTCTCAAATTTTGTGACAATACAAGTATGATTCATCTTTTCAAGAATCTTGTTTTGCATTCTAGAACAAAGTACATAGAGATTAAACATCATTTCTTAAGAGATCACATTAATAAGAAAAAATTTGAATTGGTTTTTGTATCTTCTAAGGATCAATTAACTGATATTTTCACTAAACCATTAGCTGAGGATGCATTTGTTAACATTAAAAGAAATTTAGGCATTTGAAAGTTAACTGATTGTTAGTTTTTTGTGTGTTTCTTTAGAAATACATGTGTTTTTGACTTAAATTCAATTACAAATTATTTCTTTTATTTTTTAAATATTTTTCTGAACTTTTTTGATATTTATTTCATTTTTTTATTTGTTCATAACGAACATCTGTAGTAGACGTCCAAAAAGTCACTACCCCTGGACAAGGCTTCAATAAACGTCCGTGCGTATGTCCATCGGACACAGTTTGCCTTAAAAAGTACCCTATTTAAGTGTTTTCTTTTTCTTTTTCTTCACTTTTTCTCTTCTACACTCTCACATGCACATTTCCCTCTCTTTTCCTGGTGACTTCCTTTTTCCTTCTCACTTCATCTCTTTGGCTTTTCAATCGATCACTATTTTCTCTTCTTTTTGGGTCTTCCACTCGTCAAATCTACCTTTCTTTCACTAGATCTCGCCTCTTCTTGCCCCATTCTCATTGGTTGGTGAAGTATCTCATCAGATCTTCAAGGTTATCACTAGATCTTGTCACTAATGGCTTCCTCTAATTGCCACGCAACCAAATGTAAAGGATTGGAGCCAGAACAATCCATAGGTCCAAATCCTCCAAATATTTCTTTTCATTTTGTCTTCTTTTGAACGATTTTTGAGTAGAATTTTTCTTATTGAACATGTTATCTCAAAAATTGATTTCTTCAACTTTGGCATAGAAGCAGTTCTTATGGATGCCAATATCTATAAATATCTCTCATTTAATTATCAAAATAGGGTTTATTCTAAACTTGTGGCTCAATTTTATACTAATTTAGAGGATAAGGATACCTATCTTATTTCTTTTGTTAATGCCCATCCTATTAAAATTACTCCTACTTATTTAACAAAAAATTATTATCTCCTAGGTGGAGAAGTTGATTTTCATCATGCTACTCTTGAGCATGAAGTCGATCCCTAAAGAAGTGAGGCTTTTGAAACTTTACTTATTCTGAGAAGTATTCCCCATTCAAAGTTGTTCTTGACTTATTTGAAGCATAATGCTTGCATGATAGCTAAAGTTCTATATAGAAATCTTTTAATGAGATCAGGGCACCAATGTGAGGTGTTCACTATTTTGTCAATTACTATATTTTGCATTACGTCAAATCACAGAGTTCAATGAAATCTTTATGTCTATAATGTCCTCAAGAATCATCAGAATCTTTCTATCTTTCCTTTTGGTCTTATGTTGAGTTATATCTTTCATCAAGAGAAAATTGTTCCATCGGATGAGTAATACAGGCTCTTTAATCCGATTCAAGTGACAAAGGTAGATTTTAATATTCCTCCTTCAAGGACTATTGTTTCATCATCTACTCGAACCACTTCAACTCAATCTTCGACTATTATTGGAGGATACTTTGATAGAGATACAAGCTATTTAGAGTGAGATGCATGAATGTTTTAAGGAGTTAAATGATAGGATGGATCATTTTGAGAGGATTTTTACTCCTGATCCACCTCCTCAATTATTGTTTGAATATTTGTTTTTTCTTTTTTTTAAATATGGCAAAGGGAGACTAATATGTGAATTATGATACTTATTCTATTCAACCCTTTGTGACCATGTCAAAATCAACTCCTCTGTGTGAGGGAGCACACGAAAAAGACTAACGAGGCCACAACAAAAGATGCAAAATCGAAGGATTGGATGCTCCACTCAAAGGAGAGGAAAACATCACGAAGATGAAAAATGATAGGGAAAAAAAGGATCGCCACCTCGTCTATTTAAATCAAAAAACAAGGAAAATAAAAAAATCAAACAATATACTGAAACAAAATGTAACAGATGTGCCAAATGGAAGCAACACATGGGTCAATGCATACCACAGAAAGGGTAAAGACTGTAATTACGTATGAAAAAGGTGTTAGACACTCTCATATGCCTGATAAATCAATCTTTCTCGGCTTTCTTGCACGCATGCGAGGCTTTGTGCACGATTGAACACCAATTGGATGCTTGCTATTAAGTAGGATGATGCATGAATAACACGAGTATAGGATGTAAACAAGTAAAGTAAACACACTGATCTAAACAGAAATTGGTACTGGATCTGAGAATACAAATAGAGGATGCAATGGATGAGAAAACCAAGATGATTGATTCAGTAAGATTGTGTACTATGGTCTGGTCAAACTGTGTAACCCAACCGCGTAGGTTAGCTGTGGTCCAGAAATAGATGCCAAACATCAAACTTTTCATCGTCCCGAAATAAGTTACAAAAAAATACTGACAAGAATCCAAGCATGGGAACATGTAGAACATTCTTAACATCAGAGAAATAAAAAATAGTTCGTATCAAAACACAAGCAATAGATACAGAAAATCGAACTGACTTAGTCCATCCGGGCATTAGTCTAGCCAGAAACATGCAACTCAACCATGGTATTGGCTGACGACCCAGGGATTTGCCTCAAATGACTGACTGTCATTGCTAACCACCAACAACTGAGATCGAAGCTACCCAAACAAGCAATCCAAAAATAAAGACTAGTTACCAGAGAATGCAAAACAAGAAGCAAGAGGCACAAGATACCACTAGGACTCCTCCCCATTCTCTGAACTCATCCATCAGAAACCATGCCCTGATCCGACCATGGACAAGCTTGCAAGGTCTAGTGCGCATCCAAGATGGTTCAAAGAGCAATGGAGGGAAGAGAAGGGTGTTCTGGAAGCTCTTGGACAAACGGAACATGGGTGGCCTCTTCCACCGACTTCATTGGACTCGATTGGCCATGTTTGAGTCTGATCAGCCATAAATGGCAACCAAGACTCAATGGCTTGGTTTGGCTCCAACGGCTCACGGCTCAATGGTCAAATGCAGCAACAGTGTCCTTTGGGGTTTGGGGATGAAGTGTGATGGCCGTGGAGGGAATTTGGATGGAGAGTGATGGCCGATGTGGTTTGGAGTGGAGATATTCAATGGTTGGTTTCAGGGGTTTTCCGGTGAACTTGGTGGGATTGGAGGAAGAAGTAAGGTGGTCGTTGGTTGCTTTGGAAGGTGGGGAAAGCTTTTGAAGCAAGTAGGTTATGTTGGGTGAATGTGAGAATGAGCAAGGACCAAAGGTTCCCCTCGTCGGAGGAGCTAGGTGGATTTATAGGCGGTGGTTTCAAACTGTGGCCTTGGATCTCCACCTGCTGCCACTTGCGATGATTGAGATTCAATCAGGTGGTAGGGCTAGGATTAGCATGGGGAGCTTCATGGTCCATATGAGAAGTGGAACACACGTAGATCTATACAAACCAATGAAAGACGGGTATCCGACGTTCCCTTGATGAAAGGACAAATCAATCATTCACTTGCCAGCACTAACCCAGGGCAACCACACAACTCACCCGTGCGACTTCTCCGTGCATTCGGACCACGGCCCTCCTAAGTTAGACTTTTTGCATGGATCATTGGTCCATTCCAAAACTCATCTAGACTACAAATGGGCCTAAAATGTGGACCTTGGTTAGGTGTTGGGGTTTTGGGAGTGTAGGTATCTTTGAATGAGTGGAAAAGTGAAGATATCAACCGACCATTCAGAGCACGTTCTGTTGGAGAAGCTAACTGCTAAATGACTATTAAACCAAGGTGTCTACACCCTCAACCCTCTATTACCATTTTATCATGGTGGATTATGGATATTTAATTTAAATTAATGATTGTGGATATCAATGTTTGTGATTCTTATTTTTAGGAGTTTTTCATATTTATTGTCATCATCAAAAGAGGGAGATTTTTAGAATTTAAATGATAGTTTGATGATGTCAAATGAGTTGGATTTTATTTTGATTTTGAATTATTTTGGTCTTTTCAAAATTAAAGATATTTAATGTAGTTAATGTGGTTTGATTTTGTTGGTTAGAGATTCTTTCTGTCATTTTAGTGGAGTGTTTGTTGCAGATATATAATGGAATTTTTATTTGATAAACATCCTCCAGGCAAAAAAGAATGTTTGCCAGAAAGTGTATTCAACACAGAGAATTTCCAAACGTCTGGTGCGAACGTTTGTTGAAGATGCATTTCAAGTTAGAGTATTTTCAAGCCTCTGCTAAGTGGATTTGAAGATCAGTGGATTTTCAAATGTCTGCATGTGCGTCTACTTCAAGGACCAATGCCAAATATTTTTTATTAACAGCTGTTTTCTTTGCAGATTTATAAATAAACATCTAGGAATTCTCAAGACATAATGATTTCCATATCTCTTCTAATCTTTTTCAAGCCTTTAAGAACTTCCAATCTATTTCTCCATCTTTGTACTCTCTTGTTCTAAAAAGTTTTCAATTCTTTGCAAAGTAAGGATACACATGCTTGAATCCTTCAACGTGAGAAGGATTCTATGAGAAATGTAAAAGGATCATTCTTCGTCCATTGAAGGAAAAGTGTAGTAGAACTTCATAAGATAGTAATATGTTGAGATTTGAGTAGGATGTAGTCTAAACTAATATCAAAATCTCTTTGTATGTTCATGCATGAATGATCTTTGTAGTAAAGATTCCAAATATTTTTAGTGACATTATCTAATATTTGGTGCTTATTCGATTAATTATTATATGCATCATCATTTAACTCTATTCAACTCTTCTTTCTCGGGTTTTTGGATCCTATACATCGCATCACTAAATTCATCTCAGGAATGGTTCCAATAACTGAAATGTGGAGGGTATGTTCACAAATGTGATTTTATAAGAAGACAAATGCTTTTCTTTTATATTTAATAACAAGAGAACAAACGGGCTAAAGCAAATGCAGAACAAGGCACACATACAGTGGCTGATGCCATGCAATGCACTGGAAAGGGAAGATGCAGATGGATGAACTTGGCAGAGAAACTGCACAAAACTGAAGCCTTGCATAGATGAATAGCTGGCAATAGTAGGATGTAAGGCCGTACTACAATTCTTATCTATGCAAAATACGACTGCCACAATCTGTTCTCCTCCAGGCACCAGTTTATGTACAAACAGTTGTAGGCATCTAGAGCCCATTCCCTCTTCCTGTCTATCCAGAGAAGCTGAGAAAAGAAAGATGTTAAGAACAGTAAAGATTGCGGCAAAGACTTTTGGAGCTCTGTGAGTAGATTCTTGAATAGTAAAAACACCTACTGCAAAATACTAATTTGGTCACTTTTCATTAATAGCGTGTCTCTGAAATTTATTTTCGTTTGAAATCATATGCTTGTGGAGCATACTTTTTTTAGTTTAAATGCAGGTATCAAGCTATGCAAGTAAGAAGATCATCCTATACACAGCAAGAAGCCATTCACTTTGGTGATTTTAATAAGAAAAGGAAACAAGTGAAAGTAGTTGAAGATAATTTTCACAGAAATTGCGCCAAAAAAATACATTGCTTAAATTCTCATCCTCCAAGGTACCAACCATGCTGGAAGTACCCATGTTGGATTCTGTTGGTAGGGTTCATCCTCCAAGGTACCAACCACTTAAATCCTCTAAGCGACAAGAACACAACGTGGATGCACATGTGAGAGAGCTAGGAAGAAGAGGAGCAAGACACAGTTTCTGGTAAGATGGGACAGATGGGATTTAATGTCAATCCAACAGTTGTTTCTTAATGCCAAATTCAAAATAATCGTTTCTTTTTAAATGGTAATTTTTGTTGTGTGACAGTGACCACAGAGTCCTGGCTGATTCAGCTCTGATAAGTTGATGGCAATCTTACTAGAAGGGGAAGAGTCAAAGCATGTAGTATGTCTGCAGAATACAACTATGCCAGATAGTGTCGTTTTAAAATCTTGGGATTTAAACGGCATCAGTTCTTAGATTTGTGTTTAGTTTCCAATGATAAAAACGTAGGGAGAAATGGAAACATTCACGGGACTGAAGGAAAACAGGGCAAGTTTTTCTGAAACACTGGTGGACATAGGGAGATACGTATTTTATCTACCTTCTGAAAAATAAGAAGATACTTGTTCAGAATTCTAACAAAATAAGTGAAATGGAGAAACTTGTTCAGAATATACTTAGAGCCAATTTTGGATGTCGTAGAGACCACAACCATGTATTTTTTATTTTTCAATTTTTTTAAAAAAAAAATCTGACTTTATATGTACTAAAAATTTCAATCCAATACGATAATCATTACTCCATCTAAAGTTCCTAATACATAGTAAATTTTAACCAATTTTAGTCATTAAAATAGAATGACTTAATCAATAGTAAATAATAGTCTAAAAATTATGAAAGTCAACTATATTGTAGATCATTAAGTGGATTATAAAATCCTCTATTTTGACTTTTTATTTTTTTAAAACACATGAAGAATAAGTTACCCACAATCATGTTAGCTGTATGTGACTTACAACTAGAGGTGTAAACTGAGATGACTTGGCATGTGAAAAGGAGAACCTACTCTAGCCTTGAGTCCGGTCAGGTTAGGCTATGTTGGCCTGATTCAGCCGACGAATCGGACACAAGGTGAAAGACCTTGAGCCTAACCTGGCCCTTAGGTTGGGCCTAAACTAGGCTAAGACTTGTTCCTTTTTATTAAAATATTAAAAAAATTAATTTAATTAAATATTTTTAATTAACAAAATCAAGATTTTATTAAATAATAGTCCATTAAAATTACAAAAACAAATAAAAAATGTATATAAAATTATAAAATAAAATATATAATTAACAAAATCAAGTTTTTATTACATAATAGATCATTATAATTACATAAAATATATAGATTTTATAAAAATAAATAAATAATAAAGGGCCAGGTTAGGCTATGTCTTAGTCGGATTAAGCCTAGGCCTAAATACCTAGGCCTAGACCATCCTATATAGGGAATATGAGCTGAGTTGGCATGGCTTTTAACCTACACTGACTGTGTTAGGGTCAGGTCGTCCAATCTTCTTACACTTCTACTTATAATCCCATTTTTTCCTTATACTTATCCTCCCATATATTGTATCAATAGATGGGTGGAATTATCTAAATTTTTTTCTATCAGGAAATATTTTCTAACGATACAAGATACATGTTGCCATAACATCAAATATCTCAAATGTCATACTTATAAAGAAGGGTTTTTGCTTGAATACCCCTATTAAGAATGATAAAACTCTAGATGTCCCTAATATTCCAATAATTGCCTCAATATCCCAGAAAAGCTTGACAATTGTCTTTAATGTACCTACTAAATGATAGAAGATGACACCATTATCTAGAGACGTTAAAAGTGTTGTAATTTTTCATTTTACACCCTTAAATTTGTTTAAACCCTCCAATAAGGTTTTTTTATAACTATATTTGTTTTCCTTGCAACTTCTTCTTAATTCTTCCACAACTATAAACCATTGTTTAATGATAAACATACTAAAAAAATAATTAAAAATAATCACATAAAAATTACTAACTATGCATAACTAAAACATTAATATTTATTAATTAAGAAAAATTAGTATCTATTCATAACTAAAATACTAATCTTTATTAATTAAGAAAAATTAGGTCTAATTTAGTTATTTATAGGTATTTTCATGCCATTTGTAATAGGAATTTAGGGGTTTACTTTCTAAATTTATTTTAATCTTCATTGAAGTAATTTTAATGTTTAATTTTAATTTTAAGTATTTTGCATTAGATTTATAAGGAGCTTACTGATATTTGTCCTTAAAATATTGTACTTTTCTTTTCTAACAATATAGCTTATTATTTAATGTATCATAATAATTAATTACTATGAAGACATAATTTGATTTATTATCGTACTTGTAGACACCCCGATTTTGAGGTAGTTCATTGATAAGGCCTCATTTGTTGCTTTGGATATGGCTGACCTTTGGACCAATCCCTAAGCCCGCAGCCCAGTTAAGAAACCAGACCAATAGGGGAGAGCACCTACCTAGCATACCTAGCTAGCACATCAACCTAGCACACCTAACTAGCACATCAAACTAGCGCACCAACCTAACGCACTTCCCTAGCACACATAGGTGGCGCACCTAGCCAGCGCACCTCCCTGGTGCACAGGGCTGCGACTGCTGGCTTTCCGCCTTCCTTGGCTGTTACCTCCAGCAGCGAATGTGCCATGGAATATTCAAGGCTCTTCGTCTGCGAGACCCTCCATATACCCGTAACTCACCCCTAAGAGCTCCCTGTAAAAGGACCTCCATAGGCATCGTTTTGAGAGGTCGACAGAACCACATCAGAGAGACAGAAATCCAGAGAGCTGAGAATTCTGAGTACAATCCTTACACCCAGCCGTTTTCCACTCCAAAACCCAACCTTTGCACGAATTGTTCCATCAACCCAGCAGCGTATTTTCACCCCCTGGAGCGTCTCCTTGCGTCCTGAAGCCTTCCAAAGCAACGAGGCTTTCTTATCCGTGATATTGCAAGAGGGAATACGTCGAGAGGTAGGCTTTCTACCTCCTCTTTGCTTTCTCCTAGATTTCATGTTAGAATTTAGTAAAA
>JAMKQA010027861.1:0-14622 GCA_024699735.1 Posidonia australis
ACATTTAGTTCCATGAACCAATTACGTGGCAAATAAATAGATTAAAAAATTAAGAGATGACACTAAATTTGTTCTTTTCTTGAAGAAAAAAAATCAATGTGATCGAATATTTAGAAGAAACTAACGAACATATAATAATTACAAGAGCTAGAGAATCTAGCCAAAAAAATCAAAAGAATGTTCCTCTAAATTTAACATTGATTTGACAAGAACGTAACATGTGTGGTCGGTTACCTCTCTTATCACATTTGCAGCATTGCATCTGTGTAAGTGTAAAACATCCTCTAGCTAATGAGGCAACCTGTCTCCTAAAGCTGATGTTGAATGATAGGTTGCCCACGGCCCATTGTGAATCCCCTAGTCCCATCTGCCATTCTTGGCATGGAAGCTGGTTTTTTTAGACTTCCATCGCTGTTACAGGATTCCATGTACCAACGGACTGGGAAAGGAATGTTTAAAAAAAAATCATATCAGTCAAAATTATAAATGATGATTCACTTTACAACAAGCTAACTCAGGCACCTAAAAATTATTATAAGGATATTTCCTCAAGGGTCAGTGTGGATACTACAAACCAAATCTGTGCATACATAGTTTTCTCAGATTACAAAAGTCTCCTAATCTGTCTGGAAAATATACAGATAAAAATAAGGTAACAGATGGAAACAAGAAAAAATGGTTCATTTACTTGTGCCGCAAAATAACTTGCAGAATTCAAAAAGGAGGACGACAAAAAGAGGCCTAAAAGCGGGAAACATTTAACAAACTGGATAGTGCAAGATCCTTTAGTGATTTTGCCATACCACGGACATTGGCTTGGTGAATATTTTGCAGAATCTTGCTCCCTATGCCCAAGTCTTCCTACAGACAAAATCCAAAAAAATGACTTTATGACAGCCAACTTAAAAGACAAAATTTCACGTGCACAGTGAAAAAACAACAAAAAAACAATAAATGCTACTCCACAGATCCAGCACATATTAACAACATGTAAGTAGATTATTGGGTTAATCCACAATATTTTAAAAAAACAGTAAACAGCCTCGACATTGATTGATTGGGTAAACTCAACAGGGCATTCCTAGATAGCTGATACAAGACCAGCAGTCAAGCATTCAATTGAATTTTCTAAGAGAAGTTAGATCATTGTGTTGATCCACAAAATTTTAAAAAACAGTAAACAGCCTCGACACAGATCGGTTGGATAAACTCAACAGGGCATTCCTAGACAGCTGATATGAGACCAGCAGCTGATAAGAGAAGTTATTACAATTCCTACTCCTAGTACTTAACTATATGAAAATAGTATTTGACTTAGAAAAGATAAGCACATGAGTAACCAAGCATAGCCAAACCTGTTAAGAGTATATGCGAATTACTCATTTAGTGTTAAACGGATTATTAGATATCCATTTAAACAATGGTGTCTAATATCCCTATATATATAATCCTATTACTCAATAACAAAAATCAATCTTTCTTCTCTATCTCTTCTCACATGGTACCAGAACTTGGGTGCCCTAATCACCTCTGAACTGTGCCCCACCGCCGTCCACCGCCGCTGGTGCCTCCAGCTCTGGCCAGATCACCCGTCGGACAGTCTAGCCACCACTGGTGGACCCAGAATAGCCGACCGACACCTGTTTTCCGTCCAAATGGCAGTCCAACCCTCCCTGGCGGCCGTTCCTCCTCCGGCAGCCCTCTTCGGAGCCTTCCAGCCCCCACTGGCCTCTCCTTGGCCAGTCCAGGCCACCAGCGGGATCTCCAGGCCAGGGTAGGCCCTCTTCCAGTGCTGTCCAGGCCGTTTGCGGCCCCGTAAGGCCTCTCCGACGGATGTCTTCCCATCGATGAGGCCTCCCCGTCCCTCCTTGTCCACCATAGGGGGCAGTCCAGCCCCTTTTATCAAGCAATCCAACCTAGTAAGGCTATGTTTTAGGCCCCGTCTTCGTCTTCTATCTCCGATGTGTGTGGATACGTCATATCCACACTTGATGAACAGTCTAATTCACGTGTTTGGTTATTTTCAAATCATATATTGGTATTATTTATCAATTTTTAGTTCAATGTGGCTTCTCGTGATTCAGTAGTAAAATATGAGTGGTACTTCTGAGAAATTGCCTGGCCCAAACTACCCCCTATGTTCATAGAGCTTCCAGACCTTTGTTTTGGCCCATAGGAAACTAAAGCATCTCATCCATCCACCATCTAATGCAAAATATGACACATATGAGGACTGATTAGCCGATGATGCAGCGATTATTACATAAATAGAAAATAGTATGGAGCTCTCAATTGCACGAGGAGTTATGTTATTGCAGCCAGCAAAGAAGATATGGGACACCCTCCAACTGACATATGGCCACAAGAAGAATGTCTCGAGTCTATGAGATATATGAACAACTGTTTACTTTACGACAAAGAGATCGATCGACTCAGAAGTACTTCACCGCTCTTCGTGCACTCCTAGATGAACTAGATATATACCAACCATTGACCATTGACATCACACGCCTGCGACAGTATCGGGAGGAATTGGCAGTTGCAGTCTACCTTTTTAGCCTGAACCTAGACTTCAGTTCTCAGATTAAGGATCAGATGTTGGGAGCTGACAGTATTCCAGACCTTTAGACTACTTTTGCCAAGGTTCTTCGAATTTCTACGGCTATACCACCTACTACGTCAGAGCCATCAACTATAACAGCCACGTGGGGACGAAGTCGTGGTGGTTCTCGAAGTAGAGGTCGTGGTAGAGGGGATACAGGTGAACGTCTCCGTTGTGCGTATTGTGGACGTTTGGATCACAGGATAGACAAGTACTGGAATATTATTGACCGACCTCAGATGGCGAATGTCACTACAGAGCCTCACACTACTGCTATTACTGAGGAGTTAACTTTTACAGTTTCCCAGGCAAACTATGAGAGACTTCAGCAGTTAAAGGTCATAGATTCTGCAGCCACATCTACTTAGGCTACCTCCTCAAGTAGTAGTGCCTTCCATGCATCCAAAGAATCTTCCTGGATTATTGATTTTGATGCCTCCTCTCACATGTCAAGTACACGTAGCTTGTTTATCTACTTATCTCAATTGTCTGATGTTCGAAATGTGGCAATTACCGATGACCAGACTTGTTCCGTCTCTGGTGAAGGAGTGGTTCAAGCCTCTTCACAACTATCTTTTGATAAAGTCTTGTTTGTTATTGATTTTCCTGTAAATTTGTTGTTTATTAGTACTATTACTAAACAACTACATTATTACGTCATCTTCTTTTCCTTTCATTGTACATTTCATGATTTGCAAACGGAGAAGATGATTGGTTTGAACCGTAAACGAAGAAATGGAGTGTACCTGCTGGTTCGTGATGATATACCGTAAGGACTTACCTCTGTAGTGTCTGCTTCTGAGTCCTCTTCCTTGTAGCACTATCAGTTGGATTGCACGTCACATCAAAAACTTCAACAGGCCTTGCCTTGGTGTTCAGTGTCGTTTGAGTGTGAGACTTGTCAACTAGGTAAATACCATCATGCTTCCTTTAAGAGATTGCACCTTGTGTCTAATACATCTGTTTTTCAGTTGGTTCATTGTGATTTGTGGGGTCCATCCAGAGTTTAGTCTGTTTCAAGGTATAGATATTATATAATTTTTATTGATGATTTTTCTTGAGTCTCCTAGGTATATTTACTCAAGGATCGTAGTTAGGACTATGATGTATTCAAAAAAATTTTAATGGAAATAAAAAATCAATTTGATGTCACTCTAAAAATTTTGCGTACTGACAATGCACTTAAGTTTGTTCAGAATAAAATTGCTTCTTATTGTGCTTCATTGGACATTACACATAAGACTCTGTCCCTACACATCACAATAAAATAAAGTTACAAAACACAAACATAGATACATTTTAGATGTTACCCGCACCCTCATGATTCATATGCATGTGCCAAAGTAGTTGTGGGCACCTATCTCATCAATAGAATGCTTTCTACACCTCTTGGAGGAGAAGTACCACTTCGTCGGCTTAGACCTCAGTCCAATCTATTCAGTCTGACATGTAGAGTGTTTGGATGTGTGGTATTTGTCCAAGACCTCTCTCCTGATCTGAACAAGTTGTCTCCAAAGTCCATTAAATGTGTATTTGTTGGATATTTTAGAACCCAAAGGGGATATCATTGTTTCCATTCTTCCACTAGGCGGTAATTTGTGTCGACTAATGTTACCTTTTTTGAGTCAGTGTCATATTATAAGGAGTCACCCCTGTCCAGTGTGTCTGTCCCACTTCCATCATGTGTTGAGGTGCAAAATGGAAATGTTCAGGGGAAGTCGATCTTGCCACTAGAGGTCACTCGCCCTTTGCAGGTATACCAACGGTGCCAACGCACTCCAGTTGTTCCCACTACTGAACCATCCTCCTCTGCAGATGTAAATGCGTCCACCAGTTCCTCAGACCTTTTCATTGTCCTACAGAAAGGTACTCGTTCTTGCACTGCCCATTCTATCTCCAACTTTGTTTCTTATGGTTCACTTCACTCTCTTTTTCGTAGCTTTGCATTGTCACTTGTTTCTAAGTCTCTACCTAGGAATCATCAAGAGGCACTTTCTATTCCACACTAGAAGGAGACTATAGATGAGGAAATGGAACTCTTACTAGTCATGGCACATGGGAACTGGTAACCCGTACTGCTAGAGCTACAGTAGTCACCTGTAAATAGATCTACTCCATTAAGTATAAAGCAAATGACAACCATGGTTCTAAATGTTGATTTCGTGTCGGACTTTGATAAGTTAAAAAATAGACACGTGTCGGGGAAATATCGGTATGTCGGAATCGTGTCGGTGGAAATACGGTAAAAAATTTATATTTGTTTAGAAAACTTCCATTTCGATATCGTGTCGGAGTCATGTCGGTAAATTGAAAATAAGACGTGTTGGAGAAATTTTGGTAACACGCGTAGACATTTAGTACCATGATGGCAGCTAAGGATGGGTATGGTTCGGTTTGAGACAAAACCACAAACCAAATTATATAGTTCAATTTGAACAATTTTCAAATCGAACCGAAACATTTTATCTATTGAAACTGAATCAAACCAAACCATTCAAAATCGATTCGGTTCAGTTTGTAATTTAACCATTTAATAAAAACATATTGAAAAAAATAAAATATTGATAGTTAAAAATGAAAGAATATAACTAGATATGAGATAAAATAACAACAACCATGTCTAATACTGCAATGGAAATAGAAATTCTAAATGGAAATCACAATTCCTAATAATATGAAATTCTTATATATCATGTTATGATAGAATTACAGTAGTGAAGTTTATCGACTACAAGTGTCAAACGTAAAACAGCCTGATAAAGATACATAAGAATGACCAGAAACGTTGTTGTTTAACTTTCAGTAACAATCAGTTAAAAAAACAACTTAGTAAAAGATACTTAAGAATGTTCATGATTTAAGTCGCGGTTCTAAACCCTAAATTCCTAATTATATTCTTTTAAATATTTAATATACATATTAACATATATAGTTTATATTGAGTTCGATTAGGTTCGATTAAATCGTCTTTGAAACCACAAATCGAACTATATGATTCGGTTTGGAGATTTCCAAACCAAATCAAATCAAACCATTGAATTTGAAAAACCAAGCCGAACCACTAAAAATGGTTTGGTTCAATTCGATTAATCGATTTGAACGGTTTGATGCCCACCCCTAATGGCAGCATTAACAGATATAAAGCCAGACTGGTAGCTAAAGGCTTTATTCAGACATATGGGATAGACTACGAGAAGACATTCTCACCTATGACTAGTCTTAATTCCATCAGGGTGCTTCTGTCTTTGACACTGAATTACTCTTGGGAGATGTGCCAACTAGATGCTAAAAATGTCTTTCTGTATGGAGACTTGTAGGAGTCTGTTTTAATGGAGCAACCTCCTGAGTATGTTGCTCATAGGGAGAATCGTGTGTGCAGACTCAAAAAGGTGATCTATGACCTCAAACAAAGTTTAAGAGCGTAGTTTAAAAAGTTCAGTCAGGTAGTTCTTGTTGGTGGATTTCTAAGATGTGCAGTAGATCATTTAGTATTCTACAGGAAGATAGTTGAGAAATATGTCGTTCTGGCTATATATGTAGACGACATACTTGTGACAGATAGTGATACTCAAGAGATTGTAGACTCACTTTGTTACAAAAGACATGAGAAAGCCTCGCTACTTTCTTGAGATAGAATTTACGTATGCACATGGTAAAATGGCACTGTCACAAAAGAAATATGTTTTGGATCTTCTGTAGGAGATAAGTTTTCTAGGGTACAAACCAGAGAGCACACATATTAAGCAAACACCTTTATTTGGGGACAGCAACTCTAAGTTGTTGGAGGATTCTGATCAGTACAGGACCAGACCTGATATTTCATATGCAGTCAGTCTTTTGAGTCAATTTATGCATAAACCCAGGAAAATGCACTGGCTAAGAGCTCTACAGGTTCTGTCTTATATGAAGGGTGTTCTTCGGAAAGGCTTGGTATACAAGAAAAATGAACATTCTAAAATTGTAGCCTACTCAAATTCAAGATACGCAGGAGATAGAGGGAATAGGAAATTCACATCTGGTTTTTATACCTATGTAGGAAGTAACCTGGTTACTTGACGCAACTAGAAGTGGTTTGATGTGAATGCAGTGTCTAGGTCCAGTGCAGAGATGGAGTACAGATCTCTGCAACTTGGTTCACATCTAGGTCCAGTGTAGAGATCGAGTACAGATCGATGACACAAATAGCTTGTGAGATGATGTGGGTGAAGTCACTGTTGGAGTAGTTTGGGTTTGATGTTGAGATTTCTATGTCTATATGTTTTGATAATCAGGCTGGGATATTTATTGCAAACAATCCCACCTTTCTTGAACGTACAAAGTATGTGGAGGTTAACTACCATTTTGTGAGAGATATGGTTTTAAAAAGGGTTATATCTACTCCTTATACTTAGTCCTCTGAGCAGTTAGCAGACAAATTCTCAAAGAGTCTTAGTATAGGGATGTTTGAGTCTTTATGTAAGGACATGATTGATATGTATGCTCCAACTTGACAGGGAGTATTAGAGTATATGAGAATTACTCATTTAGTGTTAAACGGATTATTGGATATTCATTTAACTAATGGTGTCTAATATCCCTATATATGTAACCCTATTACTCAATAACAAAAATCAATCTTTCTTCTCTATCATGTACAAAGATAAAACCCAAGCATGAACACTAAACATTTGTTGTATTCTATCATTCATATAAAAAAAAAGGCAAAACTAACCTTGGAGATAGGATTTTAGCATTCACATGAACATGTATGAAGTGAGGGAAGAAAAGCATCACTGCCGATGGAGGAAGAGAAGGCAGTTGCTGCAGTCACATCATACATGGAGGATCGAGGAGGTGTGATTGCCAGAAAAGGAAGAGAGAACTGGTGCAGTCTGTCATTGTGGAAGATGCAATTGACATGGAAGGGGAAGAGAAGGAAAACAACATTGTTGGAAGAGGGCGACATGGGTGGAAGGCTTGCACCAAGAAGAGAAAAGAGAAGGCACTTAAGATTCCAATACCTCCATACTTTAAAAAAAACCAGTATATCAATACTGTAGATATAAGATTCATGATGATGATTAAGGGAAACAGGTAGAATATGTGGATATGGCAACTCAAATGAACAGGTACACAAAGACTAATGTTGATAAATAAATATACATACATATAGGTGAATTTTCTGATAAGGCAAATGAGTTGAACTTGTGTTGGGAATTAACCCATTCAATAAACGGGTTCGATTCGTGTTGGGTATAAATGAATCAGATTGACCAATTCTAACTCATCAACAGTTTTGACACCCCTAAATATTCCACATGTTATGTCTAAATATGTAGCCCAACTTATTGGCCAAGTATTAATATCTAATAGATTTCTCAATTGGTCTAAAAGTATTTCTTAGATCAAGATATAATAGAAAGGTCGAGCATGAATTTGAACGGTTTAGTGCAACCCAGAGTACCCTAAAATTCAGAAAGTGAAAACATGATAGGATTAACAATGTTGGGAATTGTAACTTACCTGCAGGCTGCAGGCCATGCTTTTCATCTTGTAAATTTGTAGATTTCAACTTGGCTTGACAAACAGAATCTGATGCTCGAAAATTGTTATGAGCTTTAGAGGAGCTCTTCTTTTGTCCTTTCAGAACTAGTCCCTGCTTTTCCTAGATGCAAGCACTTATTCAGCAAAAAGACCATTACTAGTGGACAAAAGAGCAGGGATAAGACCTGGTAATCAACATCAAAAAACAGATAGTACCTTATTCATAAGAAGCAGTTCAACAGGAACGCCACTTCTCCAGTTACTTTCATCATTTAACTTTGTCACCTGAAGAAATCGTAAAGTATCAACTGCCATTACTTTGTACAGTTGCATGTGAAATAAAGGAAGTTACTATTCAGTCCTACCAACAGCATCCTTGGCAGCCTCAATTGTCTCATACTCAATAAGGACGTGCATCTGTGTCATGAGAAAAATAAGCAAGTCTTTACATGAAAGCATGCTTCAATTCATTAAGTATAGGAACGAACTGAACTTGACAAAGAATATACAGAGTAATGATCAATTGAACATAAACTTGAATCTGACAGTGATCTAACAATATAGTGGCACATTACATCAAACTCAGTCTCGAGTCAGCATGTGCATAGTTTCCCAGAAGGTCTGATAGACAAAACTAATAGTCTACTTACTGAATCAAACAGCTTTGAAATTAATATTGCCATTCACAAGAAGACGTACACAGACTTCAACTACTACTGGTCAAGAGCTCCAGGACACGTAGCCTACACTGTTTTTCCTTTGAGGTTGTATCCAAGGATAATTCACAGTCTAATAATGAACTCATTCTTAGGAGTTTAAGAAAAAAAGAAACAGTAGGGTGTTACACCCAAACACCATATTCATTTGTGTGAACATTTAGTAACCCTGGAATAGGAAAAATGCTTAGGCACCATTCCCTACTAAATCTAGGAAATACTATATAGGATAGTGATAATATAGAACTCGTACAGTGACTGGTAAATGTCAATATGAGGTTTCTGTCATTTTTTGAAGGAAAGTGTGTCTTAGCCAGCCATACATTTCCATTGAAAGTACGTCACATAAAAAGGTATTGAGTATTGACTTCCTCCAAACTTCATTTGGCCTCATCGTGATATGAGATGCTATATCCCAGTAATATCATGTACATTGTGCAGTTGTGCACTCTTTTATTCCTTTAGTTCTTTGGTCAACATATGGTACTTTAGCAGGATAAGAATCGGAGCATTAGCTGTCACTCCCTAAAAGATCGAAACAGAAAGCTGCTGCAAAATTTATGTAAAAAGATATAGACAAGCATTTAAAATGAACTGACGATGCAAGAGTAAAAACATGATGCCAAGCAAGTTACAGCCAGATCTATACCCTATGACCAATCAGTCCCTTTTCCTTCTTTGTTTCTGTTCCTTTCAAGTCTAGGAAGGAAATATCTTTAATGCTGGATACAAATTAAGAAACACTATGAGCTAGCAGCAATCGTCAGCATTACTGCTTGGTCATGTGCACCAAGTAGCGGTGCAAATGGATACGGTATATCCATATCCGTATCTGTTTAAGAGCGGATACGGATATCCATATCCGTTCAGGAGCGGATACGGATACAGATATGATTTTTTGAATTTAAGCGGATATAGATACGGATACGGATATGTCTTTTAAATTTTCTACAGATACGGATATCCGTATATATATATATATATATATATACAAATTTTTATATCTAAACATTTAACCATTAGATTAAAAATCTAAACCGCTTGATATGATCAAAACTATTTAAAATATTTGTATAAAAAAAATCAAGTGATTTTGAAATTCCTAAGTATTAAATTTAATATGTACTAGTTATAACTAATAAAGAACCATTGAATTTGATATGAATGGATCTCTATGTTACGTCTTTTTAAATGATATAGATTTTGGTGTATACCTAATCTAGATGATATATATTAAGATCCATGAATTACATTTTAGTTTTGAAACTTATTACTTGGAGATCTAGTAATTCTTGCTTTAAAACCGTTGAATTTGTACATGAATTAATATGTATATTAGGAGTTTCTAAATGATGTAGATTTTGATAAGTATTTAATCCAAATAATATAGATTAAGATCTATGAATTGCATTTTGATTTTGTTAAATTATTTATCTACTTTACAAACATTTTTACTTTATCACTTATAAGGTTTTACTAACTTTAATTAAAAAAATATGTTGTAAAATATAACAGCTTTTTATTAATCATTAATTAATTATACATCCATAATGATGGAATATTAAAATTTGAATTTATAACTTCATCTCTTTTTGAAAAAGATAAGTGTAATTTATCATTTTGTCTAATTTATTTTTATTTTGATATATATTATTTTTATTTCATATATACTAAATAGCTTAAAATCTATAATTATATGAAAATCTTATTAATGATTTGATTAATTATGTAATGTGTATATCGTCATATCTGTTTTTATATCCGACTATATCCATATCCAATCCTCTTTTATCCGTTCCGTATCCATATTCATTTTTTGAGGATATAGATATATAATTTTCCTATCCGTATAATATCCGTATCTGCATTTTGAAAACGGATACAGATATAGTAACACTCATATTTGTACCGTATCCGATCCGTTTGCACCCCTAACACTAAGCCACAAATCAAATTTAACAACATACTTTCCGATATTTGTGAAACTTCTGCTAATGTCGTGTACTGTTTGGTCCTCAGGAAGGTTCTTTACTAGCACAGCGTGTAACTGAAAAATCAAATGAAAAACTAAATAAATAATACTCTAACATCAAAAATCGAAGAAATACTCCAAATGAAATACCCTTTTTTTCCCTTCTTCGTACCAGAAACTAGCAAAGAATTGTTAGAAACTGGCTAGGGATGAAACCGTCGTACTTGTTTTCCATCCAAACTGACAACCTGCACGAAGGATATTGAGAACGAAATCAACATGTAGTGCGGTGTATAGTTGATATAGGAGTAGAGGACTTGAGAAACAAGCCGCAGAAACTTTCACGATACTTTACCATGACCACCTTGATGGTGCAAACGAGAATGTTAAGATGGGATGGACTTACAAGGTGAGAAGATGTCCTGAGAGCAGCCTCTATCAGGGAATCATCTTGAAGGAGAATTTTCATTTTCCGGAAAGATGCTACGACAGCAATAGGAACTGCAACGAAGAAGACCAGGAGGCATTATTTGGTCTCCTAGGGAATGTTTAGTCCATAGAAAAAACAAATCTTAACAAACTATCCTCACAAAAGTAAAGTAGATATTTGGTAGTAGAATCCTACAATGTTTTCTGGAGAAGAAAGAAAGAAAAAGAGAAGAGAGCAAGACTCAGATGAGTAAGGGAGTAGAAGACAATCAATCATGAAAATGACAGTGCCGCCTGCAGCATCAGTGGGCAACAGAGTCATAATGACATGAGAAATCTACCTATCAATCATGTGACGTATCATATGATATGGTTTGGATCATCCTCATGGTCCCGCTTGAAAGCATAAGAAGGAAAAGCAAAAGCGCTTACCAAAGCCATGCTTGTTCTTCCTGACAAGGTTGAGGAGGAAGGAATCGGTAGGAAGGTTTTCATCGCTGAAGTAGTACTCCACCTGCAAAGAGAAAGAGGAAGAGGAAAACGAAGAGGAAGAGGAAGATGAAGAGATCAGAAACAAGGAAAGACAGTATTAGAGTGGGAAGTAGCAGTGGTGATAATAACTTGGCGTAGGATCTTTTCCCGGAGATCATCGGTCAGACCATGAGCAGGAGGAGTGCTGCCACTACTTCCACCACCACCAGCAGAAACAGCTTCCTCTCTTCCTCCATCGTTAATTTTGTTTCCACCGCCTCAACAATTCGCAGCCCCCGAGATACAAAACGAATGCATTTGGGATCAAGTATGACGGGCCTGGTTCGGAGCCCAGCCCCTTGTAATTCCACGATACAGGCTGAGCCCATTAAGACGTTGCCCCATTAGGGCTGTAAATGCGTCGAGTTGGGTCGGATTAGAGGTCTCTCTTAATCTTAATCCATTCTTTCTTAACGGGTAACGGGTCGGGTTAATACCCATCTTACAAAATTCTAGCCGCTACCCTACCCACTACCCATTAGAATAACGGATGATGGGTAGGGTTAACGGGTGAAACGGGTGACTTTTTTATATTGTTAAAATCTAAATTTATATCATTTTATGAGTGATAGATAGGGTTAACGGATGATGGATATTGGGTAGGGTTAACGGGTGAATTTATTTTATTGTTAAAATCTAAACTTATATCATTTTACGAGCTTTATAATTTAACTTAAGATAATCATGTTAATAATTCATAATAGCATTATAATTTATAAGAATTGATAATATAGTAATCAACAGATAAACCAAGAGATCAAAGTTTTACATATGTTTGATAAAAAAACAAAATGAGTCTAAATATTACATTGTTTAATTAAAAGATCAAATATTGCAAATCGCAAACAAACATCCAAGAGACACTCAAAACTCCACAAGAGGAATAGAAGATCAAAATATAGAAACGAATGACTTCATTTCTTCCTCCCAGCCTTTGTCTGTGAATAACACAAGGAAAGATCAGCATATTATTCAAAAAAACACATCTAGTCGTGAAAAAATTAACACTAGATGTAATAATTAATAAAGTGCAAAATAACAGTGAAAAATTTCTTAAAGAATACCTTAATCTCTACAATATGTTGCTCTTCATCATAATAGCACAATTGAAGAGTATTGTGTTATGTATGTCCTTACAAAAAGGAAATAACATTATAACATCTTAGCTAACATCTAAAAATTAAACATTAGACAAATTATAAGAATAATTTTATGAATGTATAGCAAAGATTGAAAGAGAATGATTAATTGAGAATTACTTGTTTCAATGTTTCCATCATCAAAATCTTCAGCTATTGATCCAAGAAGTACATCAACAAGATTTTCACCTATAAATGCAATGAAAAAACAAAAGAATATATGTAAATGAATTTATAAAAATAGAAAGTAAGTGTAATGTTTAATTGTAACTTACCAAAAAAAAAATATACAACTCTACTACTTCTTAGTTTCCATTTTTTATTCTTATATCACAGACCAACAATTGAACACCTTCAGTGCATCACCAACAAAAAAAAACACAACTCTATCACAGACCAGTTGTATCACAGACCCACATTCAGTTGATATAATAAGAAAATTGGTGTCCTCTACTCTACAGTTTCATCCTTTCTCCGAGATGCATGTCTTATCAGACGTTTGTGCAATTTTAATCTCTGGTTTCCACGAATAGGACCCAATTTCAGAATCATCAAAGAAGAAAGGAAAAATATTGGTTTCTGTGCTCTATCAAATTAGCAGCATACGCGAAGTTATGATATCAAATGATAATTCCAGTACTTTAAAATAAGGTTAATACTTAATATGATGTTGTCTCTTTTCAATTTTCATGCTCCAGAAACCTAACCCAAAACCTTGAGATGTACTTTTCCATTTATTAGTTATTCCCAAGTAATGATCAGAAGATGAATTACATACAAGAGAGGGAGAAGGACTGTCGTCTGCTGGTGCTGCCTGGAGAGAGTTGGGTTCGAGGGAGACGGATTGCGTCGCGAGGGAGAAGGACTGCCGTCTACCGGTGTTGCCTGGAGAGAGTTGGGTGCGAGGGAGATGGACTGCGTCGCGCCGTCGTCCGTTGTGAGGAGAGAGTCGCCCGCTGCTTCCCGGTGCCGTCGCGAGGAGGGAGTCGCTCGTTGCTGCCCGCTTCCCGTCTGCTGGTGCTGTCGATCTTATGGATCGAGGGATGGGGGGACGGGTGATGGGGGGGGATGGGTGATCGCCTGATCGGGGGGGACGCCGGGAGCATGATACAGGGCACAGGGGTGTGGCGACTGGGCTGGCCACTGGGTGTCGGCTACGAAAATAGAAATGTTAGGTTAAAAAGTTATATATACTTTTATATATATATTTATATTTTATGTTAAAATGTTAGGATTTAGGTAAATTTACTTAATTACATCCGGATTAATGGGTTAACAGGTACCTGTAGTATGCTATCCTTGTAGGATACTAATGCTTCTCTAGAGGGGGGTGAATAGAGATTTTCCGGTTTAAATTAACTTTTTGGAATTTATTATGCAATCTGAATAATATTAAGGATTTAACACAAAAACATTCAATCACAAAGACACAAAGATTTATAGTGGTTCAGCCAACCTCGGCTTAGTTCACTCCTCAAGTTCCCAACTTGAGACTTATCCCTTATATTCAATAATCTAGAATATTACAAGCTACAAAGATTACCTTGTTTGTACACTTGTATCACGAATTTCTTCCTCCTCCCTGGAGAACCTCTGATTGCTTTGAAAGAGAGAGAGCTTTGGAGCACTTAGATCTTTTGCTCTTGCTTGCCTTGAGAAGATGTTGGAGCACTTGGAGCTTAAAGCAAAGCTTAGATCGAAATATTACAA
>JAMKQA010027864.1:0-14624 GCA_024699735.1 Posidonia australis
GGGGGGTCACACATACCCAATGCATTTCCAACGACCTCTTCCTTCTCCGACAAGTTCATGGTCTTCGACGAGCCTCCCTCCTCCTATTAGACCTGTCTCTCTCTCTCTTTCTCTTTAGTTCTCCTTTTCCCCTGGTTTCTCTCCCTCCCTTCTCTTTGATTTCCTTCCCAATGCCAGACCCTCCTCCTCCTTTTATTTTCTCTGTTTCTTGTCGTCGTCTGCAGCCGACAGTCGCCTAAAATCTCGATTGAGCAGCGATGTAGGACATAGCAGAAGTTCACGTAGGCAAGGTAAGGGGAAGTGCGATGCCCTTGGTAGGGCATGGGGAGCACAGTAGAGAGCGGCAACTCACTGTGTATACTGTGCTTGTTTGGCGTTTTCCTCATCTTGGTCCTACACACACATGGGGTTACAAAATGCTAAAACACCACATGGTAGGGGAAACTAGAGAAAATTGAACACACTTTGCCCTTAATTGCACAATCATAAAACCAAATTATCCAAATTACAAATACATGGCTTATATCAATTCTAGATGTTGATCTGCCAAAACATGGTACTAGTATGCAAGCCAGATCCATGGTACCAGTACGCAAGAATCCTATGTAGATGCAGATATTACACACTCCGTTTGTGGTGTATGTGACTTTATGCTAAATGCCCTCTAGACCAATTCTTACCACATTATAAACAACATCAACACATTCATATCTTAAAAATTTCACATTGCGTAACGAACTTCTCATCAATTGTTTTTGAAATATACTAAAAATTGAAGATGTATAAACCTCTATCATTTGATATTCCATCTACCATTCTATTTTCAATTGTTCCCTCAGTTTTGTTTTTTCAAAATCAAATTTGTTCTCAACTTCTCTTTGATGCCTCAAAGCCATCTCAAACCTACATCAATTAAAATTTAAAAAGTAAAACAAATTAGAAGATACAAGCAAAATGAGATTCATTATTAAAAATAAAAACATTTCATTACCACTTGAATTCATCCTGTTACTAGTTGTATGGTTGCTAAAAGAATTCTACCTATTACCAAAATGATTATTCTTGATACCAAATGAATATATCTAGCTATCAAATGAATTCATTGAATGATACTACAACAATATCATTGCTTAAACAAATATCATAAATTAAAATTAACTTATATAAATAAAATCACATATCTACAAACAAATTCTAAAAGGGTGTTCCTCCTTGTAACAAGACTTTTCAAAAAGAATTCATACTTTCACTTCTTTGAGTTGTTTTTATGCCAACAAAAAAGGTATTATGTATGCATGTATGTTGGAACTTAATACTAACGGATTTCTTACATCTCATAGAGCCATTTACTCTCTTGCAAATGATTGTCATTAATTATAGCTACCCATGTACTTTCAAATTTGCTTGGATTGTCCATATGCCACGCACAATCGTTAAATGTTTTCAATAACTTTTGTTTCTTATCAACATTGCCAATCTTGATAGGCATCTTTTACATTATATGCGAAGTGCAACGCCTATGTGCATGGTCTGACATTTCTTGAATCATAGATGTCTTTATTACTCGATCTTGATTAGTCATTAGTGCTGATGGTAGTGAGCCCATACACTCTTTAAAATTTTTGAGCATCCACTTGAAAGAGACCGCTCTCTCCTTTGACATAAATCAAGTAGCAAAAAACACAGTGTTCTTATGGTGATTTACTCTACAAAATGCTACAAACACCATGAGGTATTTGTTTGTATTGTATGTAGTATTGAACATCACTACTTCACCCAAGAACTCAAAATTTTGCTTACAAGTGGCATCAACGCAAAAAAAGTGAGTAAGTCTACTAATAGCATCAGTCTCATATGCATAGTGACAAGATGGATCATGTTTATGGAGCATACTAAAGTGCTCAATAGCAGTTTGAGCATCATATCCTTCATTCTCAACACATTGATTATGCTTCCTATTCTTAATACCTTGATAAGTAAATCCCATTTTAGCATAACCACCATGTTCAAGTGAAAAATGTGCAACTAGTTTTACTATATCGATGTTAGCTTCAGACATGTTGTCAACTCTATGCATTGTAAACTCAGATATTTGTCTATTATTTCTCAAAAAGTAAATTTTGCTTGGAGAAGTCATCTTATGGTAATGCGCTTCTGTGAAATTTATCACAAACCATCTTTTAAATTCTTTTTCAAGTTTTATTTTCATCTTTTCCATGCAACTAGAACCCAACAATCCTTTTCAACTTTGATTTATCAAGTGTTTCAATCACCTTCTTACTCTATTCACCTAACACAACAACCACTTTTTCATCTTTTTTCTAGGTATGTGCTTACCTTGCTTTGAGTAAAACAACTTTTTCAAAATAATTTCACATTCTTCAACAATTTTTTCACTATTATACTTTGATGAAGACTTTCAGACATTGAAACCACATGCCTTTGCATATGCAACATAGTAGTTATATGCTTCTTCAACTGAATATAATGACATACCAACTTTAGACTTTAAATCTTTTGACACATTAAGAATGTATATTTGCTCCATTACTACAAAAAACAAATGTAAAATTAATTAATTCAGTTTACAACAAAAGCCAAAAATGTATATGTAATAATACATGTAACGATTTTAACTTGTTAAAATGATAATTCTGTTGTATTTCGTTTTTGGAACAGTATTTCACATAAATTTTGTATTTCTAATGTAATATCTGTCACCAATAAAGGCCAACCGTGAGTGACTATCGCGGGGCAAGACCACATGGTGCCTGCATGTGCCGCCTCTGTGGATTGCCAATCTAGAAATCCAGAAATGATGTGGGGATTGATACCAATTTGTGTGTAATCTTAATAAGTTGGAACTTGATTACCTGTAATTATATGAATATTTATTGGTAATCAAGGTAGATTTGTGTTTATTTCCTCGGTTATGTTTGTGGTTTCTCCCTAGCTCTCTGTATTGTGTGGCATTTTGTCATTTTATGACCCATGAATGTGTGGGACCCTTGTGTAGATACCCCACTTTGGTAACCATTTGCGGATGGCTCCTCCGGAAGAGCACGCTAGGGCAAGGAGGCATCTCCCCACACCAAAAACTCACTTAACACTATAAACAAACCCTAATACACCATAAACCTACCATAAACTCCAAGCCCAAGCCCATGTGATGGTCCATCATTTAAGGAATGGGCCTGGAATCCATGTAGTAGGCCCAGAAATAGGCCCAACGCGGGTTTGTGTTGCAGGTGGTCGACGCAGAAGGTTGATGCATTTCCTCTGGGTTAGTAACTAATTTGTTGGAAGTTCGATTGGTCATTCCACACTTGGAACATCCATTCAGCTCTTCCCATTGGTTGGAATGGATTTGGGTGCTCCATAACTTCCCTGGACCATCATACCCCGTTTCCTAACCCAAAACCCAATCAAATCCTATTGATTAAATCCAAACTATCCATCCTAATCCTACTTTCGAAACCAACGATCCACACTCCTTCTTCCCTTTATAAAACAGTGCTTGCCACCTACAAGCTTTCCCTCCTGGCATTCGGCAATTCACCTCACCCAAGCACTCACAACCAACCTCCAACCATTAATCCACCAATTCCAGTCACCATTTTATCTTCTTTGGCCATCCAACAATCATAGCAAGCTCTCATAGTGCTTTGCATCAACTGTATCACCCTCAATCCACTGAGCATCTCTTGGTCTCTCTGGTAGAGCCTCCTCTCTCATCAAAACACCCCAACTACATCCGTTAGCTGCCCTCCATCACCCCCACTTCCAGCTAGAATCATAGCAATCCAACCTCGAACCACAAACACCGCACCAACCCCTGCATTATCCTTTTGAACAACTCCAGCATCACCATGAACCTCCTCCATCTACCTTTATCGTCGTCGAGCGCCACCAACTCAAAAGAATGCCACTACGAGCCACACGTCAGAAGGACAGTCTAACCGTACGCATAAGTATCTCTTGTCATTGTCGAGCTTCTTCCTTGTCACTTGCGCCTGATTGCTTCCCCTTGAATTGCTCAGTATCTCTTGTCATTCAATCTACATGTTTACTGCTTAAATTTATCATGTTCTCCCAATTTGCATTCCATAATCTACATCATGCATCTTTGCCGCCGATGATGGGTTCCATTTGCCTGTGCTCGGCCCTCAACCCATGAGCATGTGGTGACACTCAAGCAAGCTTCATCCTCTTCCTCTCCCTTCTCTTAGTCGTCCTAGAGGTCACTTGATGCTCCCTACTGCCTTTACGGCTGGTCGAACTCGTGACTTGTGGCAAGACTCATGGAAGGTGGTGGAAGATCTATGTTGCATGTGTCTCCATTTGCATAGCATACGCCTCTCTCTTCTCGCTCCCTTCACCCTTTAGTGACATCATAGCGGCTCTAGGAGGTCATGGCTGGCTTGCATGGCCATGAAACTCTAGTGGAACCCAATAGTAGTGGAGGTAGATAGGGTGAGATGTCCAAGCATTCATAACCTGCATTTAACTTCTAGACCCATTCTGCAACACTCATTCATGCTCTTCATGCATTGCATCAATGTTTTACATCATCTCACTTCATTTCAATGTGATGAGAAGCTTGCAGATTTGTTCTGCGAAACCTCCAACGTGTATGACTAGTGTGATTAGCTAGCACAAATAGCCCACGTGGGTCAGCTGTTTCAAGAAAGACTGCATAGCTAAGCACCAAGCATTGTGTTGTTTAGTTTTTTCTTCTAATCTTGCATGGTTACTCCTACTACTTGCATCTACATGACTTCGCCTACATTGCATAGTTTTCTTTCCATGTTTTTCGGCATCCCACATCCATTAATTAGGGCGATGATGTTTACTATAGCGAATTCTTTTGACCGATGGTCTAGAATTCATATAGCGCAACTAAGCATTAGAATGCATGGTTGTTCGTGCCTCGTATTGGCATGTCATCGAACATCCATTCATCCACTCTAGACATAAGCAAGCATGAATTAGCATTGGCCACACATGCAAGTGATTAGTCAAGAAAGACCAATTTTCCAGGTACATAGGGGTGCCTAACACCTTTCCCATGCGTAACAGGAGTCCTTACTCTTTCTCTAGCCCACCATGACCCAAGTGTCGCATCCATTTGGCACGGAACACTTGTATTTTATCTTGCATTGTTTTGTTATGCTTTCTTGCATGGTTTTCCTCGTTTCCTGTATGTAATAGACTAGGTGACGACTCCCTTTTTCCTTATCCATCTTTGCTTTGTTATGGTGGCTTCGAGTCAAGTTTTCTTTCTCGTATTCACCATCTTTGCCGTGACCTGATCGGTTTTGTGCTCGATCACACAATGTCTAATTGCTAGCATGGTCACACCTAGGAAGGGAAGAAACACCAAGAATGCACAGTAAGAGGCATGTGAAACATGCTATCACCATGCCCATACCTTGCAACACTGTCCCATGCCATGCCCTGTCAGTGTTAGCCTAGGTTTTTCAGGAACATGTGGGCTGAGGGCGTCATTTTAAGGAGGACAAGCAGGTGTTGAGGAGGGTGTGCAAACCTAGGAGAGAACCTAAGAGTGTGAGAGAGAAGGGAAGGAAGAGGAATGAGTGAACCATTGACTGGAGAAGAAGAAGAAGGAGGCTTGCCAGCATTGAGTGTATGCGTCCCAGTTCTTTTTTATTCTTGTTTAATGTAGAAATGTGTAGATTAGCATGAATTCATGGTTTGGTAGAGATTTCATAATTTATGATGATATTTTAAAGGATTTATGGTGAATTTTTGAGATTGGATTTACTGTTTTGTCGTATGACCTCTTTGCCTTTGAATTTTTGTTTCTCAAGCTATACATACTGGTTTCTAGTGATTCTTGTCCCAAATGGTAGATGATTTAGAGCTTTACGTTTTTGTATATTTTTTGAAATTTTTGGTAGCATGTAACACCCATAAAAATTCATTTTGTAATTATTTACATTTTATGAATTCTATTCCTGGACGAGTGTTACAATTCCGAGGCCCGTTGTGTGGTTTTGTGCTTTTGGGCTTGGGCCTCGTGGGCTGACTTCTATTTGCGTGTGCTTGTGCGTGTAGGGCCCAGGTGTGGGTCCATGTGGGGCCTAGGTGTGGGTCAGTGTGGGGCCAAGGTGTGGGGTCTGCACGGGGCCCACGTTCGTGGGCCTGTGGTTGAGGCTGGTAGTTGGTCTCCTGGTTGTGGTGGGTTGTTGGGTCTGTGCGGTGGTTGGCGAGGTTGGTAGCTAAGGGAAGTGTGGGTGTGCGCGTGGCTGACTGGTTGCATGCAAGCGGCCACCTACTCCTTCTGTGTGGCTTTTTAAGCCAGAGGCCTCTGCCATGCACGACCCAAGCCTCCTTGCCTTCCCCACGCATTCTCTCTGTCCCGAGCACACCACCTCCCTTTCCTTTCCTCCCCTCATTTTTCCCCTCCCTCTCCCTCCATCTCACCCCACTTCCTTCCCCGTCACCCTCTTGCTCTCTTTCACTCTCCCTCCCCTGTCCCTCTCCTCCCCACATTCTCCTCCCTGTTTGGTGTGCTCAAGGGCCGACGACGGTGTGCAGTGGATCGTGGTGGCATGTGGAGCTTGCGTGGAGTGCTCCCGTGGTCGTGGTTGCGTCGTGGTCGCTGGAGTTGGTCGGGGAATCACTAGAGCGCATTCTCAGGTACGCATCTCCACTCCTTGTAATAGAGAGCTTGAAAGTGGTAGAATTTGATAGGGTTGCATGAAATCTAGGTAAATTTACGTTCCTAGAATTTATTGTGATTTTATGAGAATTTAAGGTAGATTTATGGGCATTTATGCCGGTGGTTGCCTTTTGGGTCCTTTTGACCCTTCTGCCTTTGTGATTTTATATCTTGATGCATGGTGAATGGATTTTAGTTTTGTTTGTTGGGATTTGGTGTAGACTTGAGGGTCTACATCTTATGTTTTATGCAAGATTTTTGGTATTTGTTTAGAAGGTCCGATCGGAGGTCCCAGTTGGGGCAATTTCGGACTATAGGGTTTGGGCCGTTTTCTTTTTTTCGCAGAATTCAGCATACCGAACCATTTCAGTATGTCGTTTTTCTGTCAGATTAGGTCCTCTGGTCGAAATTCGATCGTTCGATTTTGGACGATCGCCTAAATCAGGAGATTTCGATCGATCGAACCATTTTTGATACATCAATTTTGGCTTGTGTGTTGATCGTTGACCTGATTCGGTTGATCGATCCAGATTGGTCTACCAAACCAGGAGTTTTCGGCATGTCGAATCAGGACCCAAATAAGTTGATCAAAATCTGATTTTCGAGGATTTTCCAGATTGGTTTGTTTTGTCCCATTGAGAGGGATTGTGGGCCATCAGTAGTGGTCCCCTAGGACCCCTGATTCGCCGTTGTATCGAGGTTTCGGAAGAATTTTCAAAGATATGAAAATAATTTTGGAAAGTGGATTTCAAAGAAATAGTTGGCCTATTTTGGAAAATGTTTTCCTAGTTTTCTGTGTGCGGGCCGAGACAGTGTGGGATCGTGTCGTCAAGACAAGGGAATGTGACGACATTCTCAGGTGGTCGGGTGCGACTCCCTGGTTGAGTCGGGAGCCAAGATACTTGAGGCTGAGGGACGTTGGGTCCTGGACGTATGAGACTCATTGACTGTCATCTCAAGGTTAAGGTTGAGGTCCATGAGTTGAGGTGTCTTGTGACATGACGGGGAGGTATGATATTCCTATTGTCGCTGTGAGCATTGAGGCTCGGGTGTCGTCAGGTGTGGAGGTATGACACTCCCTCTTAAGCACCGTGTGTGGACACCATAAGGAGGTGGACCCTATGGTTGCTAGTGCAGGTGCAACACATGCCCTTTAGCTGGTAGCATCCTGAGAGACAGGACAGCATTCCCGGGGAAGGGTTGGCTTTTGAGGGTTCTCTAGAGAGGGAGAATCGAGTGACGGTGAACACTTTTGCACAGGGTGGCCGTCACCATGGCAGTGCAGAACGTTGTGGTCGCTCCTCGACGGACTGCGTGTAGCCAGAGTTAGGTTACCTAGCACCGGGCTTCCCGACTCACTGTGTGTAGTTTTGGCCATTGAGGGCCTTTGCTTGTTATTTTGGGCTAGTAGAGCCTCAGTTATGGTTTCGGGCCAGTGTGGGCTTGGTTTATGGGGTTTTGTGAAAATGGTTTGCGAAATGAATTTAAAAGGAAAATAGATTATATTTTTGTTTTCCGTGGTTTTCTTGGGATGCATACTAGGTGACTTTTGTCACTCATACGTTTTTCTTCATGTTTTTAGGTTGCAGGTGCAGGCATGCAAAGGATTGGCGTAGTACATATAGTCTAGAGTCTCCTAGTCACACACACAGGTTCCTGGTAATTAGATATTTACTGTTTGGCTTTAATTTTCCTGTAATTTAATTTGTTTTAAATTATTGTGGAAAATGAGGGGTGTCATATAACATGTGGTGTGTTTGCCTCTCGTTCCTATTTCAAGTGATTTTTGGGTTTCATTTGTGTAAGTTTGGTTTGTCTATATCAGGGACACTCGAGGGTCCCCACCGCAGACTAGTCCCGTAGGATGCTACCACGGGTTGGTCTAGCGATCAACTACTGTGGATGGGTCAATCGGACCCTGCGGTGATGGTTTGGTTTGTGTTTTGATGGTTTAATTGTGGCTTTGATTTCATGAACAATTTTTGATATAAAAATGTTTTGAAAATGATTTTGGAAAATGAATGCATTTGACTTTAAAAATGTTTTCTGTGGTTTTTAAATGATGCCACAAGACTGTAGGATTGTACCAACGAACTAGGGACATTTAATACCTCTAAGAGGTTGGGTGCACGTCTGAGGTTGTAGTTGCCAAGCTTTCCAATGGGGTCAAAAGTTCGAGTCTCCTAGACATGCTGTTGGAAGAGTTCGAGGTTAGAGTCCTCACGACTGTGGTAGTTACGCTATAGGATCTAGGGTTCGAGTCCCCGAGGTACCCAGACGTGGTGTTGGTCGGGTCTGGAATTAAAGTCCCCAGTTTCCCGGACACCATGGGGCATTAGTAGACACACATCGTGTTGTGTGATATATAGATATATTGAGGATTGAATTCTCGAGGTGATTGGGCTCCTACACGGGGTAGTCCTCTACAACAGTGTAGTAGGGACCGGGGTTCCAATCTCCATCAACTGCTTGTGGCTGGTTCGTCGCCAGTGATTAGGTGATTGTAACGCCCTCGATTCCCATCATAATTTAAAACAATTTAAATTATAGGAAATTAAAAGTTACACAAAAATATCAACTACCAGGAAGCTGTGTGTGCGGCTACGAGACTCCAGACTATGTGCACTATGCTAAAATTTATCTACATGCATATACCTACAACCCAAAACCACGAAGAAAACGTGAGTGACAAAAGTCACCCAACACGCATCCTACGGAAAACAGTGAAAACAAATTTATATTAATTTTTCCTTAAAAATCATTTCACAAATCATTTTCTTTAAAACCACTAAAACTAACAAAGCAGGTCTAATAGGCCAAAAACACAGCAAACGCGGCCCATACCGGCCAAAATAGCAAATAGGGTTCTACCAGCCCAAAACCACAAACAAGGCCCTCAATGGCCAAAACTACACACAGTGAGTCGGGAAGCCTTGCGCTAGACAACCAACTCTGGCCACAAGCAGCTACTAAAGTGCACTGCACTGCAACGGTGGCACCACCCTGTGCGGGAGTGACACAGTCTGTGATTCTCCCACCTAGTGAACCCTCACAAAGCCAACCCCTCTTGGAAGGCAGTCCTGTCTCTCAGGACGCTACCAGCTATAGGGTACGTGTCCCACCCACACTGGCCACCACAGGGTACGCCTCCTCACAGCGTCCTCCACATGGTGCTTAGGAGAATGTGTCATGCCTGCACACCAGACAACACTCGAGCCTCAGTGCTCACAGCGACAACAAGAGTATCATACCTCCCCATCATGCCACAAGACACCTCAACCCGTAGACCTCAACCTCGGCTTCGTAAACGATAGTCAGGGAGTATTCTACCTCCAAGACCCGACGAGCACTCACCTCGATCTCTCAGCGCCTGACTTCAACAAGGGAGACGCGTCCGACCACCCAAGAATGTCGTCACATTCTCTGGTCCTGATGACACGATCCAACGATGTCTCAGTCTGCACATAAAAAATCAGGAAAATCATTTTTCAAAATGGGTCAACTCATCTTTTTGAAAAACCTTTTCAAACTATTTTATATATTTGGAAAATTAAACCAAAAATCTCCACAATCCAAAATCAGGTGTCCCACAGGATCACCACTGATGGCCTCACAATCCTAGCTCAAATGCGCAAAACAAACCGTTTCGAAAAACCGCTACATTCAAATGCATTCTACCAATAGACCAGAAAACGACCCAAAAACCCCTAGTGAAACCGCACATGTGGTCCGCACAATCGGCCCGCGTTCCCAGTTTTTTGTCAAAATTTAGACAGACTCTGGACAGAGACCCAAAAATGTCGCCCAAAGTGGGAACCATGGGCGGGCCTGTCAAATAACCACAAAAAATTTTGAATAAAACATATGCAGTAGACTCTTGAGTCTATTCCCAATCCACACAAACAAAACCAAAATCTGTTCACCACATAGGAAGATATTAATTCGCAAACACTGACGGGTCAAAAAGACCCAAACCACAATAACCACCATAAATAGCCATAAATGCTACAATAAATTTCCAAAAATCCCAAAACATTAAATTTAGCCTAGATTACATGCATCCTAGGCATTTCTACCATTTTACATGATTTCTACTCATTGGATTGGAGGTGTGTATTTGAAAATGGTGTGTACTTGAAAATGACCTCTGACGACTCAACTCGCTCTCCAGCCAACCATCAGCAACCACCACCAGCACAACCTCCACAAGAGCCTCCTCAACCTCTGGAGCTCCAATCATGTCGACGCCAAGCCACATGACCACCTCCACCTCTTGCTCTCACTCACACTGGCACATGGACTAGGGAGGGGAAAACAGGAGAGATGGGTGAGGGAAAGAGAGGAGAGTTGGGGGAAAGAGAGGGGGTGGAAAGGAGAGGTGAGAGGAGAAGGAAGAAGAAGAAGACAGACGGTGAGTGGGGAAGGGTGAGGTGCAGGGAAGCCTTCGATCGCAGCAATATATGTGCAGGAAGGAGCAGCTACACGCATGCCCAACCACCACGCATGCACACATGCACCCACCCGTCTCCAGCTGCCCACTAGCCACGCCGCACACAGCTCAACCTCCAGGCTCCAGCAAGAGGCCACCCACTGGCATTGAGCACGATCCAACCACCCGCCACACCAACCAATCTACAAACGCGGGCCCAACACAGACCCACACAAAGGCCCACAAGCACAATATCACATGCATAGTCCCAACCACATGGGGACAAACACACAAGTAGAAGCCGACCCACCAGGTCCAAGTCCAAAACTACAATTTTACACAATGGGCCTCGAGAACAGTAACACTCGCCTAGAAATAAATTCATTAAATATGTAAATAATTATAGAATGAATTTATGGGTGTTATAGTGATTCAACAGGTTTTCACGTTGGGTGCGTGTGTTGTGGTTTTGAGATAGTTTCAGTCATGGTTTAGCTTTCTAGAAATGCATAAAGTGGTTTCAAAGATACATATGATTTAAAGAAAATAAAGACTATGGCTTTGAAAGGCAGGATTTGAGAAATGGATTTTTTGTAATTGTGTTTTGCGACTCTGGTTTTACTTTCAAGCATGGTTTTGGTACTACTATAGTTGGCAACAGTGTGTCCTTTGGTAATTATTGGTGGTAGCTTCAGTTCTTGGTTCTTCGAGATTCTTGGTTCTTCGAGATTCTTGGTTCTTCGTTTGGTGGGCATGTATTAAGTGACAATAGCTGTCACTCATGCGTTATTTTCATGGTTTTGTGTAGATGCAAATTAGTAAAGTCGCAGTCCAATGATAGAGTACTTAATTACAGCCACGTAGTCGCACAACACAAGTTTTGGATAGTGTAGTAGCTTTTATTTAATTTTATTGTAGATAATAGTCTATTAGCTTTAATTTCCTACAACTTGGGTTAATTACTTAGTTAATACTTTCTAGGGTAGCGATGGTGCTAGTTTGTAGCGTCAAGGGCATTACAAATTGGTATCAGAGCTTAGATACACTAAGCATGGTAACTTAGGGTGTCCAATCTAATAGCTCCATAGGACTACGTAGTATAGAATTATTGCAACTGACTCAATTCATTGTGGTTTTGTGGTAGCTGTTGTTAGAAATATACTTTTGTTTTGATGATTATAACTGGACTAATGGAGTTTTTGTATATTTTCATGGAAATAGAAATTATATGTTGTAAATGGAAAAGGATTAAAGAATGTAATTAAGTCATGTAATGTTTAAAAGCCAAATTATTTACAAAGATTCATGAAGTATCAAAATCCGCATACCAGAGGAAAATCGGCATACCGATCCAGGAGAAAACGGCATACTTCATGGCGTTCCGAATTCAAAGAAGAAGAAACCAGAATCGGCATACCGATCCAGGAGAAAATGGCATACTTCACGGCGTTCCGAATTCAAAGAAGAAGAAACTAGAATCGGCATACCAAAGGAAAATCGGCATACCGATCCAGGAGAAAACGGCACTTACATCGGAATTCCGGGAAAAACTGAGGAGATAAAGATGAAGACAGAAACGGCATACCGGCATGAAACGGCATACCGTTTCATGAGAAATCGGTATCCCAAAAGAATTTCGGCATAACGAATTGCCCGACAAGTGCAGATTGAAGATCTTTTTGGCATTCCGGAGGTCAAAACGGCATACCTAAAGACTAGTCATTTGTGACCATTTTTCTAGCCGTTAGACACAACCTTCAATGGTCTTATGGTTATAAATAGGACTCGATCATCCTCGATAATCTACACCCAACGAGATACTTGTAATTCTACATTCTTTCTGTTCTATATTCTCCTCACAAGCGATATTGTAAAGCTACTATTGTAAAAAAGTTCTGTGAGAGGGAAGTCTTAATGTTGCAAAGCATCAGGCAAAGGCTCTAGCTTCTCGGGGATAGAGAAGTGGTGGGAGCAAAGGAAGAGTTGGTAGGACAACCAACACAAGTAAGTTCTTTATTATTTTAAGAATAACGGAAAAATCTCAAGTGGATCTTGAGGAGTGGACTAGGCTGGGGTTGCTGAACTACTATAAATCACACGAGTTTTCAATTTCTCTCATCTCCTTCTTGAGCTTTTATCTTGCGTGTCATCAAGTGTATGTGATAAGTAGTAGGTAGTAATTCACTTTGCTTATATTCTCTTTTGATATTTAAAATTGCATAAAGTAAGATTAAAAGTAAGATTCTCTATTCACCTCTCCTCTAGAGAAGCCTTTCTATCCAACAATTGGTATCAAAGCCAGGTTTTCTAGAATTAGATTAATAATCTAATAGAATACATGGCTGCTTTAACATCTAATAATAATAATGTAGAGGGACAGAGCATTAACAGACCACCATTCTTTAATGGAATTAATTACAGTTATTGGAAATGTAGAATGATTATATATTTGAAATCCATAAACTTCGAATTATGGGATGTTGTAATTAATGGTTTTAATTTGAGCTCCACATCTTTTAAGGAGTGGAGCAGTGAAGAAAAATACCTTGCACAACTTGATGCTAATGGACTAAACATCTTATTTTGTGCTGTTAGTAAAGAACAATTTAATAGGATTTCAAATTGTAAAAACTCACATGAAGCTTGGCATACTTTAGAAGTCACCCATGAAGGAACCAACCAAGTTAAGGAGACGAAAATAAACATGTTAGTTCACAAATTTGGACTGTTTAAAATGAAAGATAATGAACCAATAAATGAGATGTTCACAAGATTTGATGAAATTACAAACAACCTTCAATCCCTTGGTAAACATTATCCTCAAAGTGAATTAGTAAGAAAAATTCTTAGATCTCTCACTCCCGAATAGGAAAAGAAGACCACAGCTATAGAAGAAGCCAATGATCTATCTACTTATTCCTTAGAAAACCTAATAGGTAACCTAACATCGTATGAAGTTTAGTTAAATGAAAAAGAAAAAGACAAACTAGAAATTGAGAACTCTAAAAAGAAAAATATTGCTCTAAAGGTTACATCTGATTTAAAAGAATCTGAAGAGGAAGATGATGAAATAGCATTCTTAACTAGAAAATTCAAGAAATTCATAAAGAGAGGAAAATTTCAGAAGAGACTAAGTAAACACCAAGATATGCACTCTCAACAACGGAGGCTGAATATATTGCAGCCGGGTGTTGTTGTGCTCAAATTCTTTGGATGAAACAAACATTACAAGATTTTAAAATAATGTTATCAACAACTCCAATATTTTGTGATAATACAAGTGCAATCAATTTAACAAAAAATCCTGTTCATCATTCTAGAACTAAACATATAGAAGTAAGGCATCATTTTTTAAGAGATCATGCCCTTAAAAACAATATTAAGTTAGAATTTATTCCCACTAAGGAGCAATTGGCCGATATATTCACAAAACCTCTTGATGAACAGCAATTTATTAAGATTAGAAGAGATCTGGGAATTTGTCAATTATCAGAATTAATATAAAATGCT
>JAMKQA010027865.1:0-15629 GCA_024699735.1 Posidonia australis
TATATATATATATATTCCCCTTCTCCCTTACCATGGCAAGTCTTTGTGAAATAACTCCGATGGGAAGAAAAAAGAAGGCGTTAATAGACCCTCCTGGCCCAACCCTAGACACTCTAAGATCCTTTTTCATTTCAAACCTCCTCCCTTTTCGAGTCAAGAGATAGATAAATAGACACATCCCATTGCACTGATCGGGAGGCGCTCATAGTAACCGAGGAGGGTCAAACAACAAGAAGTGAGTTATTTATATACCAAGCATTCTTCTTATGGCTAGATCCAATCTCCTGGTCCCTACGGAAAGGAAAAAGAATTTCACGTTCTTCCTTTCAGGAAGGGAGGATTAGGGAATTCCATCTCCTCGAGTGTTCTTCCCTGAGACTTAAGTAGAATAGTTTATTCTATTTTCTCGGTGAAAAAATTATTTCAAAATAAATAAATTTGAATAGAAATTACAATTTTTCATTTGATTGTTGAATAAAAAGGAATAATAATTTCTATTCTAGACATATTTTGACGATAACTCCAAAGTCAGAGAAGGGCCAAACCATCGTGAAAATATTGGTAGGTGAAGGATGAACACATGAGTAAATGCATTTGACAATTTATGTTTACCACTACCATAATATAGGTGGCTAAATTAATGTATCTATATTTGTAGGTATATATATAATTTAAAGTTGGAATTTAATAAATTGGTAATAGTAGACTATTCTTACGACGCCACTTAGCGTACGTTGTTTAGAAGAAGCTATGATGGTCGTATGATTATTAAAATCTAGGTAATCATTTAGCACGTATCTGTAGGCAATGTTCAGTTCTGCATATCACGAGTGAAATACACCCTAATTTTATAGAAACCTGTAAAATTTTCAACTTATCATGCAAAGTAAACCACATGATGTTGCTTCAGATTAGATGCAAAAAACACACTAAACGCACTTTCACACACACACAGAGTTCATTACTCAATTGGTGGAAGTGCTTCAATAAAAGTTCCTTCCATTCGATCATTTTCAATATTTTGGAAATAGTAAGGGTTCATGATTGCTGGATGATATAACTAGAAAAAGGCATATAACGTCCAAAAAAAAAAAACCTGATGTAAGAAGTGACGTAGAAAATGATATACAATACGCTTTTTGAAAATCACCGACAGTCCGACACTTGCTGGACAAGCATGCCTGCGAAATTAACCTTACAATATTGTACGTGTTATCTTATTAACTCCAAAATAAATCAACGAAGCTTCCTTTCCATTGCACCCGTGGAAATTTGCTCCCACGCGCTCTCTCTTCCTCTCCATCTTCGTCGTTCATCACCATGATCAACTCTCTTCCCAATACTGTCACAAACTGGGATTACAATCTCATGTTGTTCTCCCTCGATCTCAAATGGGTCGTCGAGAACTTCACCAAGCATGCCTCACAGGAGACGCTCAGTTGCTCCTCAACCTCATCCGAGAGGACGACCGCGTCCTCGACCAGAAGCTTCCCCCGTCGTCCAACACCGCGTTACATGTCGCGGCGAGGCTCGGGCATGTTGGGCTGGCGGAGGAGATCCTCCGGCTGAGGCCGGAGCTGGTGGGAGTGGAGAACGTCAGGCTGGAGACGCCGCTGCATGAGGCGTGCCGGGCGGGGCAGGCCGGTTTGGTGAAGATGCTGTTGGAGGTTGATCCTCTGGTCGTCTATAGGCTTAACGGTGACTGCGAGAGCGCGCTTCTCGTGGCCTGCGGCCGCGGGCACTTGGGCGTGGTGAAGCAGCTCGTGGGTACTCCGGGGCTCTTGGCGGCGGAGGAGGAGGGGTCTTCTACGTCTCTCCATGTGGCAGCCATGGGAGGGCAGACAGGTGAGGGATGCCGTGAATTTTATTGGTTAAGCCCAAACCATAAGACTAAGAAATATAAAAACAGGTCTAAAGTGATATTATTATTTTATCTATATGTCATTTTCCTTTGAAGGTAAATAAAAATGAATATATAGAAAGAAATTCTAATTTAGTTGCAAAGTCAAATAAATATTGAAATAAGTAAAAAAAAAAAAAATCAACTTAATTGTCAAAATATGTATTTAATTTCAAACATCTATAGGTTATATTAAATATTTATTATTTTTATACAAAAAATTAATGATATAATATACATACATGTATCACAATAACTTAACGAAATAACTATCCTGGAATAAGTAAACTAGAACAGGAATTTTGAGTTTATTCTAATTTTTACATAACCAAACAGAATACTAAATCTCATTATATGTTTATTCTAAAAATTATTCTAGGTCCAAATAGGATTAAAAGCTAAAGTTGGGGCAAACCATGAGAACTCTTTCTCACATTTAGGGTCCATTGAATTAAACCATATCATGGGCCTTAGTTCATGTTTTTTTTTGTTTTTTTTTGTTTGACATGGTTGGTAATTGTTGATATATTTTCTTAAAAGAAAAGAAACTCCATGGAAGAAATACTTTGACGGAGTGGTATATCTAACATGGCTTGAATCATAGTGTCGACTATAAAATCGTAGTGCTTGACCAACTCAGCCAGTTGAGCTGGTTTGGGTCCCGATTCATGTGAAGAGTAGTTATTAGGTCCGCCCACAATTCGATTTTTATGGGTAAATAAATAAGAAGTTTCTCCTTGACTTACGAATGTGAACAAGATGATCAGATTCCTATTGATCACTGCAATATACCAATACAGAAGGAAACCTAGTAACATGATTTCTTTGCTTCGGAGTTTTAGTAGCACACGTCATGCATAAGACGAGTTTCTTCTAAAACACCATTTTTCTTATTGTTGTTTACTAGAGATTGTTCGTGAGATTATAAAAGCGCGACCAGACTTTCCATGGAGAAAAAACCCTCAAGGACAACTCCCGATTCATTTGGCATCAAGCAAAGGTCATCTGGAGATAACAAGAGAGTTCTTAAAGATGGATTCCGATCTCTGCACAGAGAGAGATGGAGACGGACGAACTCCACTGCACTTGGCCGTGATCAAAGGTAGAGTCTCAATCATCAACGAGATCATATCGACAAGTCTGGAATCGAGCCGGACGTTGACAGATCAAGGAGAGAGCGTACTCCATCTTGGTGTTAAGAACAACCAATATGATACTGTGAGGTATCTTGTAGAGAGTCTTGATGTTACTGAGCTGGTAGACTTGCAAGACTGTAATGGTAATACTATCTTGCATCTGGCAACCACTGGGAAGCTATCGACTGTGAGTATTTCTTCTACCAGTTCACTTCTTAGGGATTTTTCTTATGGATTTACATCTTCCTTTCTCCTAGATGATTCTTAATTCTTCAGGTGACAGTTCTTTACCTTATAGTTCTTGTCTTAAGATAATGGTTCTTCTCTTATCACAAGTTGATTAACCTATAGCCTTAAACATGATGTGCTACTAAAACCATGAATGTTGCTGCATGAACAAACTTGTGAGCACTTGATGTACACAATTGGTAATGGAAAAATTCCATCAAAATAGCAATTAATTTGTTTTTTTTTTGTAAAAGTTTAGATATATGTATTTCATCGGTTTTAAATGCCCGATAAGAAAAACATAGTATTATTTAGAATATTACATTACCATAGGCAAGCAACCCAAAAAATAAATAGCAATTAATTTGTCAAAAAACAGATTTCAACCTAGATAAGGTGTGTCTTACCATGGTGCCATGTCAATCACTACATTAACATAAATTAATGATAATAAATTCCACTTGATTTACTATATTTTTAGTAGTCTTTAGAATTCTTGGTCCTACTCAGATTTGAGACATTATTGTAGCTTATATGTTTTATACTCCATTTTTTTTTTTGTTAAAAGTTGTTTTATACTCCATTTTCAACTGCTTTTATAACTACAATTTTTCGTCAAAAGACAATTTTTTTTTACAAAAGCTATATATTACAGATTTTTTGTTGTTCACAATATTTCAAAGAAAGCTACAAAAGAACATTCTTTTTAGAATTGTTTTCTTTGAAAATTGTTTTTTTTTTATACCAAAAACGGTAGTTCCAAATGGGACCTTAAATTATTCCAAAGTGTTTGACATTAGTTATAAGCAATAGTATCGTTTCCTTTAAATCGTTATTGTAATAGTTTAACAACACCAAATGGAACGTCAAATAGCAACTTCCAACTTATTTGGTCTCACAACTAATTATATAATCCTCGATTATCGTTATATTCACGAGACAAACTCAATTTTCAGATGGCGAGGTATCTAGTGAACAAGAGCGGTGTCGCCGTGAACGCCACAAACCACAACGGATTCACGGCGTTGGACTTGCTCGAGAGCGACATGAGCAACTCCAGCGGCCTCCAGCTGGAGGCCACGCTGCGGGATGCCGGCGGCAAGAGAGGAGAAGAGTTGCATGAAAGATCCCAACCTATTGCAGATGCCGGCGGCGGCACGCGAAGCCGAAGTCCTCACGGTCGCCGCAACGGCATTGTCGAGGAGAGGATCTCTTCCCGTCGGACAAACTCAAGCCGCCACCGACACCGACAAGCCCGCCGTAGGGAGAAGCAGCTCGACCTCCACGCCGAAGGCCTCCGCAACGCCCGCAACACGATCACCATCGTCGCGGTCCTCATCACCACCGTCACATTCACTGCCGGCGTCTACCCGCCAGGCGGCGTGCACGAAGGTGACGCACCCAAAGAGCTCGTCGGCAAGTCCGTCGTCGGGCGGACCACGGCATTCAAGATCTTCACCCTCAGCAACGCCGTCGCGCTCTTCTCCTCCCTCGCGATCGCCATTGTCCTCGTCAGCGTCATCCCGTTCAGGAGGAGGTCGATGATGTGGTTGCTGACGGCGACGCACAAGGCCATGTGGGTGTCGGTGTCGTTCATGGTGGTGGCGTTCGTTGCTGCGACGTGGGTGGTGGTGCCGACGGGGAGGGGAATGAGGTGGGTGCTGGTGGTGGTGGTGACTGCAGGTGGTGGGACCGTTGGGATGGTATCTATTGGGCTGGGTGTTATGGTGGTTGGTCATTGGAAGAGGAAGTTGGAGCTGAGGAAGGAGAGGAAGAAGAGGAAGGAGACCAGAAGGAAGAGGGGAAGTCCCACTAGTAGTGTTAGTCGTGTGGGAGATGAGTTGGGGGAAATTGGTAGGAGGAAGAAGAAGAGGAGGAGCTCTAGTTCAAGTAATTCTGATGTGGAGAGCTCAGAGAAGTCTGGATATCATGCTTACTGAAAACTAGGGACTTTTAATCCACTTTGTAACAAACAGATCCCGCACATACGTAAGAATTCGTGGAAAACAGAATCTTTACTGTATATAGTCATGAAAAATTTACAAGAATAATCTTTCTTCTAATCCTTGTCTATATTTTGTACTCCAGAGTCTTCTCCAAACGATTATGCATCAAACTTAGGCATCGTACTCACAGCAGATATTAACATTATGTTGAGTTTTGTGAAAATTCAACAGTCAGTAAACAAAATAAACAAAAAATCTCAAAAATAAATGATCACTAATGCATTATTTCTTTCTTAATAATCATATCATCATAGTCGTTATCATCAATAATACTCTTTAATTAATTGTTGGTAAGTCATACTCATGTTAAATTATATTTTACTAATTGAACACCTTCAAATGTCTTTTTAATATCAATTTATGAATCCCCATTAGAACCACGTGCCATGAGTTCACTCTGCTCACCATTAACATATGATCTATCTTCACTCTTGTCTTAAATATTCATAAATTAATTGTAAGTTCATAAACAATTTATAAAGACTTCATATGCTAACTGAGGCTTATTTAGATGTCAGATCTCACTACAAGAAAAATTGTAATCCATGACGACATCTGCCTTCACAATATCCTCGCTAAGTTCTTACAGTATCCCTGTTAAACCTCGCAATGTCTTCGTAAAGGTCTTTAGTGAGAATTCTCGTAATACTAATCATCGCTAAATTAATATTGTAAGGACATTTTCTTGTAATATGTATGTAAATGATTTTGCAAGGTCATAATGAAGACATATTTCCTCGCCATGTCCTCACTAACGTTGTGAAAATATAATTGTTGTCTTAGAAATCGTGAGAACATTGCAATGACTTTTTCTTGCGTGAAATGGTTTTACATATCTCCATAAAATACAGCACTCAAAATAACATCATCATTAATTGAAATTACCTAAATATACCCATTGAAATCACATTCAAATGCAATCAGAAATATACTGAATCACACGTACATTATACATCCACGCATTTCATAAAAAAAAGTATCAATTAATATTACATAAAATGATTTTACATATCTCCATAAAATACAACACTGAAATAATAATTTTACATATCCAATCATAACGACATAATACAAGTCATCTTCTTCTTTTACCAGTTTACCTTCCTTTACCTTTTGAGGAAGATTTATAAATGGAATGACGGTCATGTGTATACTCATCCAATGTTCATTGTCGTCACTCAACAAATCAACCTCATGCTTATCCCGTATCTTCTAATCATAAAAAACAAATTTACAATATGTTATGGATAATAATTATTATATTACAAGATTGAATTCAACATAACAACTGTATATCAAAAATTTCAAAACAAAATAAAATGTTACCTTACATATTGATACTCCAAAGCATTTATTTTATCCCTTATTTCCACTCTTATTTTTTATTGTATTTTGGTACTTATACCCTCCTCCAATGTAATCACTATCTTTAACATTTGAGAACAAAAAAAGTCTCGATCAAGTAGGCCAGAAGGCTGAATCGAACATCTAAAATGCACACCAGAAGCCGTAAAAGAGCCTATAGTAAACTTTTCTGAATAGTATGGATGAAGACTACCCAAACATTGCTTTCTTGATGAACTACCTACGTTCCTTTCATTTGAAACTTGCTTTCAAATTTTCTTATAAAAACTTGGGTGTTCACTAAGATTGTTCTCCTTATATTTTTCTTGATACAGTTCAGTATACCTATCCTATAAAAATAAATACAAGAAGTTAGTTACAAATGATAAAATAAAAGTGTAAATTAATAAATCAAATTTAATTGTATGATAATTATTTACAAGTACATCCTTCATAATAGGAGTTGACCACACTTGTTGTAACGATCCGGTCGTTACAAACCTCTTAAACACTAAATCTCGTTTTTTTTTTTTTTGTATACATACTAAGTCCAAATCCATAAGCTAAAATAATGATACTAGCAATTAGAGAAAAACAACTACTTAAGATTCTTAATGTGTGGTTAAATGACTCCTCTATATACACTAACAAAAAGTTCCATCTTCTATCTGCACCTGTAAAAAGAAATCAAAATACATGTGAGTAACTACTAAAAGGTCACTTAGAATACACTGACAAAGAAATACAAAAGCTAAGGTAATATAGACACAACTCCAAAACTAAAGCATGCTGGTGCAATACGTAGGCATGATGCGCTACCTCAATGTACGAAAATCCACAACTCAAAACTATATTGGCATCCCAATACTAATGTCTAAAACTTTGCTGAAAACCTCTAAAAACATGATACATATGAGTCACAACGATATGCATAAAAAAGAAATGACAATAAATCTACATAATTTCATGCTTGTCGAAATGCATACATGAAACAGATGCTTCCAATGTGCAAATATACTACAAATCCTTTGTCTGCAATCCACCCCAAAACCCATCCAATAAGCAAAACCATGGAAAATTAACACCAAACCAAGAGTATTCATGTAAAACTCTAAGACATACAACTCAAAGCTATTCAACTCTAACTATCAAAAACTAAGTATAATGTAGTATATTTGACAGTATACAAGTCTCTGTGCCTAAGCCACCTAAGGACTCTCACCCCTAACCCTAGTGACACTCAACTTGAAATCTCAATCTAAGCCTCACACATAATCCTCCAAAAGTATCCACAAATAGAAAACAATGGAAATATCTTTCAAAAACATTCTCAATGTTTTCTCAAATCATTTCGAAAACCATTTTGGATTTATACCTATGGATTTGTGGATTTAAGGGGTGTGATGATGATGTCAATGTTTCCACACATATCGATAACACTTGTAATCGTCACTCGTCAATTCGTTGTACTGACTAACAAGATATTTTTAGGGAAATGCAGATATAGATCCTCAGTTTACTGGATCGATGATAGAATGTCGTTTAGCAGTGTCCTTATGTTACGTAATGTTTTTCTTCCTTCAAGATAGACAAATAGATCTATATATGTTAGTCCGTGTGTGTAGTAAATAATCTAGGGAAATAGTAAACAACATAAACAAATACAAATAATACTAACCGAGAGTGATTCTCCACATGCGTATGGAATGTCCTATCTAAAGAATGTAGTAATGTTAAAAAATAGAAAAGTGAGAACGAATACTCCTTTCATCCTCTGTGCTGTATGCCGTGGGAGGAGAAAGTGAAGACGTGGACGGGATTCCGAAGGCGTGTCTCTTTCAAAACAGTCGTAATCACTTTAGATATTAGTTTTTACACAAAGATTTGACAGAGTGGGGCTATGGATTTCTCAAAATCTCAACATTCTGGCTCTCAAAGATCTCTCTCTAGAAGCACTCATGTGTCTCTAGAAGCTCTCAAAGATCTCTCTCTAGAAGCACTCATGTTTTTACTCTTGTGATTTCCACTTTTGCATACTTTCACTTGAGTTATTCAATTTTTTCATTTGAATTTCTCGTCTCATTTATCGCATTTATTTTGGCATGACATTAAGCATACATTCTAGATTAGGCGGGTATGCATTTGCACTTAATTCACAAGCAAGTACAAGCCAAGAAGACCAAATTCTCGAGTGTAGGGGGAGCCTAACACTTTTCCAATGCGTAACAAGAATCCTTACCCTTTTTCTATCTTGTAATGACTAAAGTGTTGTATTCGATTGGCATGGAGCATACACACATTCATTTGTATTCATTTGCATCATTTTCTTTACATTTTGCATGCATCTGGTTTTCCTCATCTTTCCGTTTAATAGACTAGATGGCGACTTCTTTTCTTTATCTTATCCTTTGTTTAGTTTTGGTGTTTTTGAGTCGAGTATTCTTCCTCGGATTCACTATCTTCGCTGTGGCCTTTATCGATTCTTCATGTTCTTCCTACACGTACGAAGCTCGGTCCTATCGGCATGGTCACACCTACAAATCTTGCAAAAATACTTAAATCAAATCATTCTTAGTCTTATACCATTTGTGACAAATTTCAACAAAATCCAAAGTTAAAAATCTCGAGATATAAAATTTCAAAGCCAGAGATGTCACTGTGTTCTACTGTAGCATAAATCAATTGAAATTCATCAAAATTCATCCATAAATAACTGTAAATTCATGGAGCCATTGTAAATCATGGATTCTAGGCTAATCTATCTAATTTTCATGATTCGAAGCTAAACAAGGAATAAATCGGAGGGGGATGCATACTCTCAGTGAGTTTCAATGTCTTCTGATGAGCCTCTAGACCTCCGACGAGCTTTCCTCCCTACTCTAGTCTCTAACACCTCACCCTCCTCTCTTATTTCACTGAGAATGCATAAATCTAAGTTATCCTACTCATTCCCCATTAATTCAATCGAAACGAAGAGGATCAAGAACGAAAAAGCATACCCAATGTGGTCAGTGATCCCCTCTGTTCTCTAGTGATTTCCCTTCCCCCTAGCACTCTGAGTTCACTCTCTAGCTCTCTTTAACTCTCCCTTCGTCTAGTTTCTCTCTCTCTTCTCTTTGGATTCCACTACCAACCCCATCTCCTCTTCTCCTTCTTTTATTCCTCAGGTTCCTTGACATGTTCAACCGCTAACAACTGTCGGAAATCACAACTGTAGGTCATGGCGACAGTCTGCGGGGAAGGGTATGCGCTTAGTCAGCAGGGTTAGGCATGGGATCACTACAAGAAAAATAAGATTTTGCGAGGACATTATTCCTCGCAAAGTTTTCACGAAGTCCTTGCTAACTTTAACGAGGACTATCTATTCTCAGAAATAAATAACTCATTAAATCAATACTGCAATGACATATCCTCGCAATGTGCTAGTTAAATATTAGCGAGGACATTACGAGGAAATGATTCCTCATAATGTCCTCACTATATCCTCAGTGTATCCTCGCAATATACTCGGCAAGTGCTCGCTAAATATAATGAGATTGTATGGTCATTCCAGTATTAACGAGAAAATTGCAAGGAAATGTCCTCGATACACTTTCACAATTGGCTCGCTAAGTGTTTGTTAAATATGTCGAAAAGCACTACTTTTAGCAAGTACATAATAAGGACATGTCCTCCCAAATGTTGAGTTGTAAAAAAATAATAATAATACATTGCAAAATTGAACCTGTTAAAATTTAGATTTAGATTCATATACCTGGTAAAATGGCATTCAAATATATTCACATGTATATTAAATTACACATATATTGAACATATACAAATTTTATAAAAAAAAAGTTTCAATTGATCACACAACATAAGATTTTACATATCCAAAGTTTTTACAAATAACTAGCTAATACAACACTGAAATATCTCAATACAAGTCACTAGATATAATACAAGTCAAAACTATATTTCACGTATCACTTTCTTCTAGAACCAACTTGTTTTCCTTTACCTTTTGAAGATGATGCATGGATGGAGCGACGACGACGTGTATACTCCTCGTAATCCTCATCATCATTATTTGCCAAATCAACTTCTTGCTAGTTCCCATGTCTTCTAATTATAAAAAAAAAACTTAAAATATGTTATAATAGACAATGATTATATTATAATATTGAATTCAACATGACAATATATGTATATCAAAAATTTTAAAACTAAATAAAACCTTACCTTACAAGTCGATCCTCCAAAGCATGTATTTCATCTCTTATTTTATTCCTTACTTCATTCCTTATTTCTGAGCGTATGTCGGCTCTGAAACCCTTTAATGCAGTCGTCATCTGTGACAACTGAGAACTGAAGTACTCCGGATCAAATGAAGCAGAAGCCTGAGACGTAGGACTATACTACCCAGTAGAAGCTGCAGAAGAACCAATACTCTTATCTTCTGAGTAATATAGATCAAAACCACCCAAGTCTTGCTTTCTTGATGAACTATCCACGTTCCTTTCTATTAAAACTTGCTTCCAAAGTTTTTTGTCAAAGGCTGGATGTTCATCGACATTATCGTCTCCATATTTTTCTTAGTATAAAAAAGTGTACCTATCCTGTATAAATAAATACAAGAAGTCAGTTAAAGATAATATAAAATATAAGTACATATTATTAAAATAACTTTAATTATAACCATGATTATTTATGAGTACATCCTTCGTAATCTGATTGATCAAACATACTCAGACCTACTAGCGTGAAATGCAGTCCACCACTCTGTCACTGTAGGTTCCCTGTATAGTTTAGTAGTCTGTAACAATTAGGACACAAACATTAATAATTTTTTCCTTAATTACTACGTGAATATTCATGTTTGGAATATATAATAAGAATCTAAGAGCTGAAACTCTAGGCCGTTGTTGTTGCACCACTCAACCACAACACTTCTGCAAGTTTGACTCATTACCAAAGTGATTAGAGATAACCATCCCATATTCCTGAACAATTTTCAACAAGTCTTGCCGCAAGTCCCACTCATTAGGAAGACTGTTGCAAGAAGGCATCTCATTTTCGTAGGCAGGCTGCAACTCACATTTGCTAGCAGACTTATCACAGAAATGCATCTCACCATAGACTTACAGATTCTCATTAGTATTAAATTTAATTAGTTAATATTGCTAATTCTTCATTTTCATAGTTAAGAACTACTGTTTGATTGTGAAAACCATCATCATTAATTTCAAACCATTAAACTTTGAAGATCAAAATATCCTGGTCAAGAAGCAAAGCATACATGTTAAGATGCAAAAGAAAGGTGTGCATTCGTATCAGACACCATAGAGGTCGTTGCTGTAGCGGTCGTTCATTGGCAAACTGTTTTCAAGTAAGTCTCACATCCCTGAGATGTGTCTTTGTGAAAGACTTCCAATTTTCTAAACATATTGTCATTGTTAGGAGGAACCATGATTCTTTGCTTGACAAAACCTGAGCAACTAGAGATTGATGGTTGCAGGAATCTCATGGCACTCGAGTGGTTCCCCAGCAACAAGAAATCGTCTCCCTCAAAATCTTTATCATTGGAAGCTGTCCAGATATTACTTCTTTTCCAAGATTAAAGCTGACCGCATTGGAAGAATTGGTCTCCTGCCCTATAATCAATAGTTTTTGTCATAAACTGCCAAACCATGCTAGCTACGAGGAGAGTATTCCATTGTAGTCCAAGCTAAAAGCATTCACAAGAGCAAGAATTCTGAGTTCAGAATTCACTCAGAAAGAAAGAGCAATATACAAAGGAAGAAGAAGAAGAAATGACAACTTGAACAAGAGATTTTCATCAAATAGCTTTTGATGAGAATTACATGGTCTTAAGTAGTCGAACCTCACAAGGCATAACAACTCAACGAATCTTACAACAACTTTAACAACCCAGTTGTTACTCATAACAAACTGACAAGCTACTGTTACATTGCCATGTCTGACAGAACCCAATAACAAATTCTATCACCCACCCTCAAACTGAGGTAGGTGTTGATGGGAATCAACAACACTTAGTTTGGACACCAAATACTGAAGACGTCTAGGATGAACACCTTTGGTAAACAGGTCGACAACCTGATCAGTGGTATTAATATAATTGATTTTAAGGGATTTATCAGCAAGCTTCTGTCGAATGAAGTGAACATCCACTTCAATATGTTTGGTTCGGCCATGAAAAAATAGGATTCTGAGTTAAAGCAATGGCTGAGATATTATCACACCACAACACCGAAGGAGAAGAACTACTACAATGGAGCTCTGTTAGTTGCGATTGAACCCAACTGAGTTCAATTGCTGCTTGTGCAAGACTCCGATACTCAGCTTCAGTAGATGATTTGGCAACCACAGATTGTTTCCTAGAACACCAACTAATTGGATTAGAACCAAGAAAAACACAGAAACCATGAGTCACTACAAGAAAAATTAGATTTTGCGAGAACAAACAGCGAGGACTTAGCGAGGACATGTCCTCGTAAAAATCTAACGAGGAGATATAGCCGGGATCTTGCGAGGAAATGTCCTCGCTTAAAGTTAGCGAGTAGGTAGCGAGAACATTCCTCGTTAGTGTCCTCGCTAATTCCGATATAAAATACCTCGACGCAGGTTCTGCCCCTTTGTTTCTTAACCTAAAATCGCGATATTTCCGCCTCCTCCTGCGCTGCTTCCTCCTCCGTCGACGGTCTCCTCCTGCGCCGCATCCTCCTCCGTCGACGGTCTCCTCCTGCGTCCTCCTCCGTCGACGGTCTCCTCCGTGCGCAGTGCCGCTTCCTCCTGCGCTGCGTCCTCCTCCCGCCCGTAAGTTTCTGTTGTTAGCTCTTGCGCTGCGGCATTTTGATTATTGTGTTTTGGGTTGCTATTATCTCTTCAATCTGTATAAGAAATAGAAATATCAGTTTATATACTTCTTAGTCACTTTTAGATGGTGACAATTTTCTGTGACTTGATCTGGTAACTGGGCTTCAGGTTTCTTTGTTGGTTTTATGGTGGAAAGTTACGAGTTTTTTGTGTCTAGAGTTTTCTGGGTTTTGAGCTTTGTTGTTGTTGTTGAAGTGTTCAGCTCGTTTTAGGGGGTCTTCACTTTTCAGCTTCGATTGTAGGTTTATGCGGACAGTTACCAGCCTTTTGTATTGGAATTTTGGAAATTTCTTGGTTTTGAGCTTTGATTTTGAAATGTTCAGTTCGTTTTAGGGGTTTCAGCTTTCATTGTACATGTTCAAGTGAAAGTCTGTTCTTGTTGGTTTTGTTGAAATTAGAACTTTAAAGGTTTGATCTTGTTGTTTTTGCTGCGATTCAAATGCAGTTTTTTTGGTGCTGTCATCTAGTAATGAATTGGTTCCTTTTTTCTTTTCCAAAACCTTTTTATGTAGTTTTCAGGTGTTTAGGGATAATCGTATAAGTTTTTTTATTTAGGAGTTTCTGCCTTCTGGTTTATAATGTTGTTATTGGAATGTACTGGTGTATGTTCTCTTCTGGAAAATCGGGTGAATGTGGTTCCAAATAAGTTTCTTGACGGACATTTCTGGCATATAGTGTGCTCCTTGGACGATGTAGACAGCTAAGTTTTGGGGATTTTGGAGGTATCTGGTTGAATGTTGTTTTTTTCTTGCCTTTGGTTTGGGGTCTGCTTGATTTTATTTGACTTCGAAAAAATAATGGCATATAAATTGAAACTAATAATCAAAATATTTAGATTTTGGTTTGTGAAATCTCTTACTTTTTTGCCACTCAATGTAGTTTACTGATCTTGACGTAAGCTAATATGCTTCAATGTTGACTTTGGAAATTTCTGGATTATGATTTTCTCTCTCAATTTGCATGTGGTAGAAGTGGGAGTACACTTCTATAGATCTTTTGTAGATGTAAACCTGGCAGCTTGAACTTGATTTAAGAACTTGAATGATGTAAGCAGCTTTGAAAGAATCCACAGGTTCTTTCTGATTTATTAGTCAAATCATATTGCCTTTACGGAAATGAAGTGTCACTTATTTGTTGTCTTCGTTTATTTATGAAATTCCTGGATGCTTTTCTGTGAACTGCAAGATACTATTGTTTTTAGATGCTCTTCCTTGATATTGTAGATTGAGCAACAGAAAGTGGACCAACAATGATGGGAACCTACAAAATATACATATTATACAAAAAAACTGGAGGATAATTTGTAATGCTTAAAAGATTTGTCAACAACAAAAACAACCATTCCTTTATCCCACTATGCGGGTTGGCAAAACCTAAACCTAAACAGGAATAAAAAGTTTAGTGCAAACTTTGTAAAAATTGTGGTTTGTGTTGACTAATACATGATACAACCTGCTTGAATGATAGCCTTCCATAGAATCTGATTTTACGTTATTTGGACACTAATATCTTCCCCTTCCCTGCTAAACATGGAAACAATAACCTAAAATTGAACAACTAGAGTAGTTTATGTTCTCCATTAGTGAAGTGGAACTTTGGCTCCTCATATTTGATCTTGTTCCAGCAATTTTTGTTAAAGTCAAGGATAACTCTATAACTCTTTTAAGTATACTCCTACAACATTTATTCCCTTAATAGAATGGACATTATTTTTTCTTTGTATAATAGTCGTTGCTGACTTTTGATTTGATAAAGACTTGGAGAATTTTGTTTTCCATTAAGTGAAACTTTCCTTTGACAGAAGTACTGGAAATTAGGTGGCTTTCTGTGTAAATGATGTTACATTATCTTAAAATCGGACATTCATTCAGGCCCAAACCATCTTTTATTGATCTTGAACATCTTTCCAAGCAAGTAGTTTATTTTTTCAAACTTATCCTTGATAATAAATCAAACTTTTATTCTCAACAATCAATTAACGATCCTTTTTTTAGGGAAAGCATGTAATTAAATAGATAAAAATCAGATCCTAATTTGAAAAGAAAATCAGATCCTTATTTGAAAGAATATTGACTATTGAACAGGGAAAGTCAGATACAATGCTTCCTGATATAAATACTTGAGTTAATTTCCACGTCC
>JAMKQA010027866.1:0-12041 GCA_024699735.1 Posidonia australis
GTGGGGGCAACTGCCGGGGACTGAGCAGTGGCTGGGGATGGTGTCGTTGGGGCGACGGCTGGGGGTGGTGTGGTCGGGGCGGCGATTGTGGATGGTGTGGTTGGGGCAATGGTGGGTGGTGACGTTGTAGGTTTGGTCGGGGAGGCTGCCGGGGATGGTGTGGTGGGGGTGGAAGTGGGGGCAGCTGCCGAGGACTGAGCAGCGGCTGGGGGTGGTGCCGTTGGGGCGACGGCTGGGGGTGGTGTGGTCGGGGCGGCGACTATGGATGGTGTGGTTGGGGCAGCGGCGGGTGGTGACGTTGTGGGTTTGGTCGGGGAGGCTGCCAGGGACGGTGTGGTGGGGGTGGCAGTGGGGGCAGCTGTTGGGAACTGAGCAGTGACAGCAGAAATGGTGATGTAAAGGAGAGCAACAACAACGACTCCACTGTATCTAGATTGAGGGAACAGTTTCCTTTTCTTTCTTTTATTCAAAATTGACGGTTTTGATGAATCAGTTTTTTTTGTAATGAGTGGTCTAGATTGAGGGCCTTAATTAAGCTAAGTAGGGTATGGCCCTACTAGATTACTACTCTATACACACACACATATATATATATATATAGACACACACACACACACACACACACACATATATATATATATATATATTTATTAAACTTGGGGTGATAAATATAATGGCATAAATGATTAAGATGATCACTTGGGGTATGGGTATAATAAAAGACATTATTATTTTGAGATAATAGGTCCTTTCGTAGATGGTTTAGAATAGACTTTAGGGATCATGATAACAGCCCTAGGTCTAGGGCTTGTGTTGTTTTGTGGGTGGTGTGCTGAATGTAGTATTCAGTGACACTATGCTAGGTGTTTGACTTTGATCTGGACATAGTCCCGTGGGACATGAGCCAATAGGCATCTTATATTTAGGCGCTAAAGCATAGAGTTCTGGTTGTGGCTGCTCTAGTGTGGTGTGTTTTGGGAGAGCTTGATACCCAAATGACACTTTTGTTGGGTGTTTTGCTTGGGTTGTCGTTGTGGGTCGAGCAAGGTGCTTTGGAACTTAGGTGCTCCCAAGGTGTGGTTTTCTGGGCCGGACAGTGGAGCTACCCTGGCTATGTTTTTGTGGTGTTTTTGAAAGGATATTTAAATGGTTTTTGGAATGATTTTCCAAAAGGTTTTTTGGAAAAGTTTAATTGCATAGGTTTGCAAATGGTTTTGGAAAGAGTTTTTTGGTTTTCTATTTGTGGTGGACTAATTCACTGGAGGGTCGTGTTGTTGGGATCAGGAGATGTAGGCCACATTCCTGAGTGGTTGAGCATGTTGCCTAGGTTGAGGTCTTGAGACCAAGAGGCCGAGGTGTGTTTGTGGAACCTTGAGGTATGACACTCCTGAATTGTCGTTCCCTAGAAAGAGGCTGAGGTTTGTTGGATGAGGTTCTGGTTAAGCTCAGAGGTATGACACTTCGTTTGTCACGGAGCGTAGAGGCCCAGGTTACTTTTTGTACATAGGGTATCATGGCAATAGACTCGGGAGGTATGAGACTCCTACGTAGCTTAGTTTAATACCTGGGAGTTACAAGTACCAAGACTTGTGGGTACCATAGATGGTGAGGTGATGCTCCCACAGACCGGGTAGTGTGGGGAGGATGTCGAGAGGGTGTACCTTGTGGTTTGTCATGAGAGAGGACAACTTACGCAGGTGGGGTGAGCAATATTACTTGGTGGGGTTGGCTTAGTGAGGGTCCTATAGATGGCAGGACTATGTGATAGGTAGACTCCTCTATAGAGTGGTTGCTCGTGACAGTGCAGACACCATGATTGCTCCTTGGTGGACTACTTGTAGCCAATGTTGATTCCTTGGCATTGGGTAGTACGACACGTTGTTTGTGGTTTTGCTAAGCCCCAATTCAGGAGTTGGGGTCTGGCCTAGTAAAGACTGTGGTGTTGCGCTAGTGTGGCATTGTACATTGGGAGCGTTGGCTCTGTGGTTTTGGCCTAGAGGAGGTCGTGCCACTATGCTAGTGTGGCATTATGTTTTGAAATGGTGGCTCCGTGACTTTGGTGTCGTGCTTGGGTCTAGAGGGGACGGTATTGTGCACAGCAGAGGCTCTGTAGTTGTGCATTGTGGTTGTTGTGGGTGTTTTAGATGCTATAGAGAGCGTTCAAGCACTGTTGGTTGTCTGATCCACACAGAGAGCGTGTGGGATCAGTTGTGTACTTTGGTGTGGCTTTTGAGCTTGATTTTGTGAGAGTGGTCATCTCGAGTGTGCATAAAAGATTTTGAAAGAGCATGCACATGGTTTTGAAAAGGAAAATAAAAGAATGTTTGAAAGGGACGGTTTTGAGATTTTGTTGCTTACCGGGCAATAGTGGATTGCTTAGGCTTGGTGTTGCGACATCTAGGTGAGATGCCTATGCTTGTTGTATGGGGTGTTGTTACGCCTACTTCCTCAGCAAGGTGTGCCTAGTGGTTAGGTGGGGTGTGTGTTGGGTGACCATTTGAGTGGTCACTCATGTGTGCTTTGGTTTTGGTATTTTGGTAGGTACAGGATAGGAGCTGGTTTTGATAGTGCATATATGAGGAGTCACGCTACCACACATTAGGGATTCTAGTGAGTTTGTAGTTTAAATTTTTTTTTGTTGTTTATTAGATTTATTCCTACTGAGTGTACTTATATTTAATTACATAATTAGTGTAATCCTAATCATAATAAATGGATTGAAAAAAGAAAAATGAAATTATGTAGCTAGGTTGAGTGGTAGCAACTTGGATGTCATTATAGTTGGTATCAGAGCATAGGTCCACCTAGGAGCACTAGCCTAGGGATGTTCGATCAGGTGAATTCATAGAATTTGCATGTCATGCATTCTGGCACCTCAATTTTATTGATTTTCTTGCTTGCGGTGTTGAGGAGTGTTTTCGGCTTTGGCTCTAGTTTCGGCGATGATATTATGCGAAGGACCACTAGGAATCTGAGGAGTGATGGTCTGCATTCTCTTTTGGAGGTGGACATCGACCCCTCATTGGAAGGTTTTGCAATGGTTGGACTTCTTGAGATCACCGACTTGTGGGAATTGCTTGGAGGGTAGTGGGAGTAGAGTGCGAAGTTGTATTCGCTTGTGTTGAGTGGTTCGCTTGGGTTCCTCAACCCCGTAAAGTGTGGTGGTAGGTGTTGTCCACGAGTTTGCTTGGCTGAAGCACCCTATTGCCGTTGGAGTGGTGGCATTTATTTTCTAGGCAAGGCTCAATGCTGGCACGTAGGGTAGGAGACCTTGTGGTGTGTGAGGTTAGGTGAGATAGGTTGCCTAGAGTTGTGCACGTTTGTTATAGGTATTGGTCTGCTGCAACTACGAGACAGCAAGGCATGGCAGAGGAGGTGTCTTGTTCCTTTAAGTGCTTAGGCACCCCACGTTTGCTAACCAGAGGATGTGTTTCCCTTGAAGGGGGTTGGCCACCACCTAGAATTGGGTTGTTTGATGCCTTGTTGTGGAGGGCAGGGTGCAGCAATTGTCTGCCTCTAGTGTACCCTCCATGCTTGTTGCTCTTCTTGTTTATTTGTTTGTTGTTGTTTGCCTGTTTGTTTTTCTACTGCCTACACTTGCTGGTGTTTGTCGTTTGTTGGTAGTCTATGGTCATTGTCTGTTGTCTGTTCGGGTTGTTGGTGTCTGTGTGGGAGAATGCTTGCAACTTCGTCCTCCTGTTGTCGCATCTGGGTGAAGCGTGAGGCTTCCTAGATGTGAGGTTGTTGTTGTTGTCGTTGTAATGGGTGTGGATGATGCTTTGAGTTCCATCCTCCTATGGTCCTTGGGTGACTTGGCGGGTCCCCAAATGTGTGTTGTTGTTGTTCGAGGTAACTCGATGGGTCCCCAGATGTGTGTTGTTGCTCTAGGTGACTCGGTCAGTCACCAGATGGTTGTTGTGGTTTCTAGGTGACTTAGTGTGTCCCTAGCTGTCTGTTGTTGCTTTTGGATGACTTGGTTGATGCGCAGATAGTTGTTGTGGGTTCTAGGTGACTTAGTGGGTCCCCAAATCGTTGTTGTGGCCTCTAGGTCACCAAAGTTTGTGTTGTTTCTTCCAGATACTCTGTTTGAGGATAGGGTTATCTTGGAGGTGGTGCGCGTGGAGTTGTGCTTTAGTGTAGTGCGGTCGTGTCGTGCATTTTTGTTTAGGGCTTGGCTAAGGAGTGGCATAGCAAAGTGTGTTGCTAGTTGTGTGTTGTTTAAGGTATCATGTTTGGATACCCAGCTGGCTTGGTTGGTTGTGGCGTGAATGGCTTGGTGTCGTTGGGCGGTGAAGATTTATTTCTCGAGTGTTTCCCTTAGACTATCTTGTTGTTGATTTTCTTGTTTGCTGGTGGGTTGAATGGCATAGTGTTGTTCTATTTGTGGGCATCTTTTTCTCCTTTGTTTCCTTTTAGCCTTTATGTGGCGAAGATGGGGTGAGCCAAGTGGAGTTAACTACCGGTCTGGTTTGGTGGCACTGCAGGTCGAGCTATTGAGTGTGATCCCGCATGGGTTCCTCTAATCAGTTGCTCCTAGTTCTGGTGAACTACTCTTGGGAATCTAGTAAAGCATTGTCAGGATAGTGACACTGCAGAGAGGTCCGCCAGGAGGGAGGAAGAGCTCGTGTTGATTTGAACACCTTTTCTAGGAGTTTCTTTCGATTAGAGATCCATTTGAGTTTGACTCCCGAGCGGTCCTAACCACTGGTGGTGGTATTTCACTGGAAACAGTGTCTTTTGCGGCCCTGGACTCTGGATTGTAGGAGGTTTGACGTGAGCTTCACACTTAATAAATGGTTTAAGTGTGTAGCTGTCTAATGTCTAGACCTATAAGGTTGTCGTAGTAGCGAGTCATGATGAGTTCACCAATTTCCTTTTGGGTCGAGATAAGTTCCTGTTGTGGTGAGGCAACGTGGTGATTTGTCATTCTTGCCAATTGGGGAAATTACATGAAGAACTATCCACCCATGTCTTTGGTGTTGGCCATAGTAGAGGTTGTGCTCTGGATCTAGTAGAGTGTTGATCTGGGAAGTAGTTCCTAGAAACAGATAGTGCTAGATTAGCTAGTTTGTTAATGCACTCCAAATCCGTGAAGAGCTTTCTTATGTCTCAGTAGTTAGACTTCTCTCGTACCTTGGATTAGAGGGAGTTTTCCAATGTGATGGGAGGTGTTACTGAGCTTGTGGTTTAGTGTTTGGAGTGATTCTAACTAGGTTGTCTATCAAAGTAGTGCAGTGGATGTCGGTGGGAACTTGTAACACCCTTAACATGAGTACGCTACCTTAATCATAGTATCACAAGCAATAATAATAATTATAGCGTTATCTCAAAACAATAACTAACTAAGGCCCACCTCTAGGAACAATGTGCGGCTAGTGGCTCCTACATGGGCACTAGAACTGGACTATACCACTTGCACTAGAAAACCAAACAAAGCATGTGTGAGTGACATCCAAGTTACCCAGTACGTGCCCCACACAAAAACTACGACAAAAGAGCGAGAAAACACAAGCCTAGACGATTACAAAACATGGTGTTCAAAATGTGACCATGCCCGACCCGGAGGGAGGGGGAAGGGGGACCACAGCCATGCCATGATGGCAAAGGCGCAAGGATAGGATAAGAGAGAAAAAGAAAAGGGAAGTAGTCGCCACCTAATCTTTTTAGGGAAAGACGAGGAAAACCACAAAAGGATGAATGCATGGGATGCAGGATACCGAATACGTCCACCGAGAAGCAGCCGGTGACGATTCGGAAAGCAGGATAGATGAACTAGTCAACCAAGAAGCAATTGGTGACAGTTCGAAAGGCAGGATACTGAATACGTCCACCGGGAAGCAGCCGATGACGATTGGAAAAGCAGGATAGATGAACTAGTCAACTGAGAAGCAATCTGTGACAGTTCGAAAGGCAGGATACCCAACACGTCCACCGAGAAGCAGCCGGTGACGATTCGGAAAGCAGGATAGACGAACTAGTCAACCAAGAAGCAATTGGTGACAGTTCGAAAGGTAGGATACCGAATACGTCAACCAAGAAGCAGCCGGTGACGACTCGGAAAGCAGGATAAACGAACTAGCCAACCGAGAAGCAATTGGTGACAGCTCGAAAGGCAGGATACCGAATACAACCATCGAGAAGTAGCCGGTGAGGATTCGGAACGCAGGATAGACGAACTAGTCAACCGAGAAGCAACCGGTGACAGTTCAAAAGGTAGGATACCGAATACGTCCACCGAGAAGCAGGCAGTGACGATTTGAAAAGCAGGATAGACGAACTAGTCAACCGAGAAGCAATCGGCGACAGTTCGGAAGGCAGGATAACGAATACGTCCACGAAGAAGCAGCCGATGAAGATTCGAAGAGCAGGATAGACGAACAAGTCAACCGAGAAGCAATGGGTGACAGTTCGAAAGGCAGGATACCGAATACGTCTACCGAGAAGCAACCAGTGACAATTCGGAAAGCAGGATTGACAAACTAGTCAACCGAGAAGCAATCAAGGACAGTTCGAAAGGCAGGATACCGAATACGTCCACCGAGAAGCAGCCAGTGACGATTCGGAAAGCAGGATAGACGAACTAGTCAACCGAGAAGCGATCGGTGATAGCTCGAAAGGCAGGATATCGAATACATCCACCGAGAAATAGCCAGTGACGATTCAAAAAGCAGGATAAACAAACTAGTCAACCGTGAAGCAATCTGCGACAGTTCGGAAGGCAGGATACCGAATACGTTCACCGAGAACCAGTAGGTGACGATTCGGAAAGCAGGATAAACGAACTAGTCAACCGAGAAGCAATTGGTGACAGTTCGAAAGGCGGGATACCGAATATGTCCACCGAGAAGCAGCCGGTGACGATTCAGAAAGCAGGATAGATGAACTAGTCAACCGAGTAGCAATCGGTGACAGTTCGAAAGGTAGGATACTGAATACGTCCACCGAGAAGCAGCCGGTGACGATTCGGAGAGTCGGATCGATGAACTAGTCAACCGAGAAGCAATCGGTGACAAATCGAAAGGCATGATACCGATTACATCCTTCGAGAAGTAGCCGGTGACGATTCGGAAAGAAGGATAGACAAACTAGTCAACCGAAAAGCAATCGGGGACAGTTCGAAAGGCAGGATATCGAATACGTCCACCAAGAAGCAGCCGGTGACGATTCAGAAAGCAGGATAGACGAACTAGTCAACCGAGAAGCAACCGGTAATAGTTCGAAAGGCAGGATACCAAATACGTCCACCAAGAAGCAGCTGGTGACGGTTCGGAAAGCAGGATAGACAAACTAGTCAACCGAGAAGCAATCGGGGACTGTTCGAAATGTAGGATAACGAGTACGTCCACCGAGATGCCGCCGATGACGATTCGGAAAGCTAGATTGACGAACTAGTCAACTGAGAAGCAATCGGTGACAGTTCGAAAGGCTGGATACCGAATACGTCCACCGAGAAGCAGCCGGTGACGATTCAGAAAGCAGGATAGATGAACAAGTCAACTGAGAAGGAATCGGTGACAGTTCGAAATGTAGGATATCGAATAAATTGACCGAGAAGCAGCCGGTGATGATTCGGAAAGTAGGATATACGAACTAGTCAACCGAGAAGCAATCGGTGACAGTTCGAAAGGTAGATACTGAGTACGTCCACTGAAAAGTAGTCGGTGACGATTCGGAAAGCTGGATAGAAGAACTAGTCAACCGAGAAGCAATTGGTGACAGTTTGAAAAGCAGGATACCGAATACGTCCATCGAGAAGCAGTCGGTGACGATTCTGAAAGCAGGATAGACGAACTAGTCAACCGAGAAGCAATCGGTGATAGTTCGAAAGGCTGGATACCGAATACGTCCACCGAGAAGCAGCTGGTAGCGATTCAGAAAGCAGGATAGACGAACTTGTCAACCAAGAAGCAATCGGTGATAGTTCGAAAGGCTGGATACCGAATACGTCCACCGAGAAGCTGCCGGTGACAATTCGAAAAGCAGGATAGATGAACTAGTCAACCGAGTAGCAATCGGTGACAGTTCGGAAGGCAGGATACTGAATACATCCACTGAGAAGCAGCCGGTGACTATTCGGAAAGCAGGATAGACGAACTAGTCAATCGAGAAGCAATCAGTGATAGTTCGAAAGGCAGGATACTGAATACGGCCACCGAGAAGCAGCCGGTGACGATTCAGAAAGCAGGATAGACGAACTAGTCAACCGAGATGCAATCGGTGATAGTTCGAAAGGCTGGATGCCGAATACGTCCACCGAGAGCAGCTGGTGACGGTTCAGAAAGCAGGATAGATGATCTAGTCACCCGAGAAGCAATCGGGGAAAGTTCGAAAAGCCTGATACCGAATACGTCCACCGAGAAGCAGCCGGTGACGATTCAAAAAGCAGGATAAACTAACTAGTCTACCGTGAAGCAATCGGCGACAGTTCGGAAGGTAGGATACCGAATACGTCCACCGAGAAACAGCAGGTGATGATTCGGAAAGCAGGATAGACGAACTAGTCAACCGAGAAGCAATTGGTGATAGTTCGAAAGGCGAGATACCGAATATGTCCACCGAGAAGCAGCCGGTGACGATTCAAAACGCAGGATAGATGAACTAGTCAACCGAGTAGCAATCGGTGACAATTCGAAAGTCAGGATACTGAATACGTCCACCGAGAAGCAGCCGGTGATGATTCGGAAAGCCGGATCTCTGAACTAGTCAACCGAGAAGCAATCGGTGACAGATTGAAAGGCATGATACCGATTACGTCCACCGAGAAGCAGCCGGTGACGATTCGGAAAGAAGGATAGACGAACTAGTCAACCAAAAAGCTATCGGGGACATTTCGAAAGGCAGGATACCGAATACGTCCACCAAGAAGTAGCCGGTGACGATTCAGAAAGTAGGATTGACGAACTAGTCAACCGAGAAGCAATCGGTGATAGTTAGAAAGGCAGGATACCGAATACGTCCACCAAGAAGCAGCCGGTGACGGTTCGGAAAGCAGGATAGACAAACTAGTCAACCGAGAAGCAATCGGGGACTGTTCGAAAAGCAGGATAACGAGTACGTCCACCGAGGTGCTGCTGGTGACGATTCAGAAAGCTAGATAGATGATCTATTCAACTGAGAAGCGATCGGTGACAGTTCGAAAGGCTAGATACCGAATACGTCCACCGAGAAGCAGCTGGTGACGATTCAGAAAGCAGGATAGATGAACAAGTCAACCAAGAAGGAATAGGTGATAGTTCGAATGGTAGGATATCGAATACGTTGACCGAGAAGCAGCCGGTGACGATTCGGAAAGCAGGATAGACGAACTAGTCAACCGAGAAGCAATCGGTGACAGTTTGAAAGGCAGATACTGAATACGTCCACCAAAAAGTAGCCGGTGACGATTCGGAAAGCTGGATTGATGAACTAGTCAACCGAGAAGCAATCGATGACAGTTTGAAAAGCAGGATACCGAATACGTCCATCGAGAAGCAACCGGTGACGATTCGAAAAGCAGGATAGACGAACTAGTCAACCGAGAAGCAATTGGTGATAGTTCGAAAGAGAGGATACCGAATACGTCCACCGAGAAGCAGTTGGTGGCGATTCGGAAAGTAGGATAGATGAACTTGTCAACCGAGAAGCAATCGGTGATAGTTCGAGAGGCAGGATACCGAATACATCCACCGTGAAGCAGCCGGTGACAATTCGAAAAGCAGGATAGACGAACTAGTCAACCGAGTAGCAATCGGTGTTAGTTCGGAAGGCAGGATACCGAATACGTCCACCGAGAAGCAGCCGGTGACGATTCAGAAAGCAGGATAGACGAACTAGTAAACCGAGATGCAATCGGTGACAGTTCGAAAGGCAGGATGCCGAATACATCCACCGAGAGCAGCTGGTGACGGTTCAGAAAGCAGGATAGATGATCTAGTCCGCCAAGAAGCAGTCGGGGACAGTTCGAAAAGTCGGATACCGAATACGTCCACCGAGAAGCTGCCGGTGACGATTCAGAAAGCAAGGTTGACGAACTAGTCAACCGAGAAGCAATCGGTGACAATTCGAACGGCAAGATACCGAATACGTCCACCTAGAAGCAGTCGGTGACGATTCGGAAAGCTGGATAGATGAACTAGTCATCCGAGAAGCAATTGGTGACAGTTCGAAAGGCAGGATACCGAATACGTCAACCGAGAAGCAACCGGTGACTACTCAGAAAGCAGGATAGACGAACTAGTCAACCGAGAAGCAATCGGGGACAGTTCGAAAGGCGGGATACCGAATACGTCCACCGAGAAGCAGCCGGTGTCGATTCGGAAAGTAGGATAGACGAACTAGTCAACCGAGAAGCAATCGGTGATAGTTCGAATGGCAGAATACCGAATACGTCAGCCGAGAAGCAGCCGATGACGATTCAGAAAGCAGGATAGATGAACTAGTCAACCGAGAAGCAATCAGTGACAATTTGAAAGGCAGGATACCGAATACGTCCACCAAGAAGCAGTCAGTGACGACTCGGAAAGCAGGATAGACGAACTAGACAACCGAGAAGTAATCAGAGACAGCTCAAAAAGCAGGATACCGAATACGACCACCGAGAAGCAGCCGATGAGGATTCGGAAAGCTAGATAGATGAACTAGTCAACTGAGAAATAATCGGTGATAGTTCGAAAGGCAGGATACCGAATAAGTCCACCGAGAAGCAGCCGGTGACGGTTCGGAAAGCAGACGAAATAGTCAACCGAGAAGCTATCAGTGACAATTTGAAAGGCAGGATACCGATTACGTCCACCGAGAAGTAGCCGGTGACGGTTCGGAAAGCAGGATAGACGGACTAGTCAACCGAGAAGCAATCGGGGATAGTTCGAAAGGCAGGATACCGAATACGTCCACCAAGAAGCAGCGGGTGACGGTTCGGAAAGTAGGATAGACGAACTAGTCAACCGAGAAGCAATCGGGGATAGTTCGAAATGTAGAATACCGAATACGTCGACCGAGAAGCTGCCGGTGACGATTCAAAAAGCAAGATAGACGAACAAGTCGTCCGAGACGCAATCGGTGACAGTTCGAAAGGCAGATATCAAATACGTCCACCGAAAAGTAGCCGGTGACGATTCAGAAAGCAGGATAGACAAACTAGTCAACCAAGATGCAATCGGTGACAGTTCGAAAGGCGAGATACCGATTACGTCCACCGAGAGCAGCAGGTGACGGTTCAGAATGTAGGATAGATGATCAAGTCAACCGAGAAGCAATCGGGGACAGTTCGAAAAGCAGGATACCGAATACGTCCATCGAGAAGCTGCCGGTGACGATTTGGAAAGCATGATTGACGAACTTGTCAACCAAGAAGCAATCGGTGACAGTTCGAAAGGCATGATACCAAATACGTCCACCGAGAAACTACCGATGATGATTCGGAAAGCAGGATAGATGAACTAGTCAACCGAGAAGCAATCGGTGACAGTTCGAAAGGCAGGATACCGAATACGTCAACCGAGAAGCAACCAATGACTATTCGGAATGCAGGATAGACGAACTAGTCAACCGAGAAGCAATCGGGGACAGTTCGAAAGGCAGGATACCGAATACGTCCACCGAGAAGCAGCCGGTGACAATTCGAAAAGTAGGATAGACGAACTAGTCAACCGAGAATCAATTGGTGATCGTTCAAAATGCAGGATACCGAATAGGTCCACTGAGAAGTAGCCGGTGATGATTCGAAAAGCAGGATAGACGAACAAGTCAACCGAGAAGCAATCGGTGACAGTTCGAAAGGCAGGATACTGAATACGTCCACTGAGAAGCAGCCGGTGACGATTCGGAAAGCAGGACAGATGAACTAGTCAACTCAGAAGCAATTGGTGACTGTCCGAAAGGCAGGATACCGAATACGTCCACCGAGAAGCAGCTTGTGACGATTCAGAAAGCAGGATAGACGAACTAGTCAACCGAGAAGCAATTGGTGATAGTTCGAAAGGCAGGATACCGAATACGTCCACCGAGAAGCAGCCGGTGACGGTTCGGAAAGCAGGATAGACGAACTAGTCAACCGAGAAGCA
>JAMKQA010027867.1:0-17062 GCA_024699735.1 Posidonia australis
ACCACACAATGGGCCTCGGAACAGTAACACCTGTCCAGGAAATAAAATTCATAAAATGTAAATAATTACAAAATGAATTTTACAGGTGTTACAAGAGGAGTACCATGCTAAGGAGGGAAGGAGGGTTGAGCCAAAGCATATGATGAGGATATTGATTGGGCTGCCCCTAGGTATGGATCTGAGTGGTAGCTTAGTAGGGATTGGGCAGCCTGATCAGCAGAGGAAGGGTAGACTGGTGAGGTAGGGTATGGTGTGGAGGACTGCATTAGCAGACCCTATGTTGGGAAATTGATTGTTGGGCTTGATGGCGTAATATGTGTATTTCCCTTGAGAAGCAAGGCTATTGGGCCCTGGTGATAGTATAGGAATGGGGAGGATCCATAGGTATTCAGAACTTATGGGCTAGAGAGATTATAATGAGCCATGGATTGATGGGTTTGGTTGATTGCCCCTTGAGGTAATGTGTGTACATTGGTTAACAAAGGGGTACTCCATGATTAGGGCCATAGCTTATCCCTACTCCTCCTAGGTCGTATGACTGGCCTTCGTATGAAGTTGGGGTGTTGATGAAGTACTCGTGTTGGCCCATTGAACTGTTTGCCTGACCCATGGAGATCGAATTGCTTTACATGTTAGAGTAGTTGGTGTGAAAGTAGTATGCTTTCGATATCTTGGGAAGGTCTTTGCTTTGTTGATCTCTTCTCAGAAAATTACAAGTACTTAAAGAAGAATTACAGACTCTTTACACTACTTCTAATCTATTACAAGTTTTCTAAAAGAGAAAATTACAACTTTAATGCAAATGAAATACAAAGGAAATGTTGACAACTTTGTTTAATGAAGAGGATGCAGACCTAGGACACAACTCTGATATCCTTCTAACCTGTTATGCAATCACAGACCAAACCACCCTATAGGCAAGTCACCTAAAGCTTGTTTGTCTGACGTTGCTTTTATGGACAGTGCCAAGACTCGTCATCGATAAGGAGATCGACAGACAGCAATGTCGATCAAACAAGCGGTTACATTGCTTGTCTGTTCCAACAGTCGAAGTCTATCTTGGATTGACCAGACAATCAAACAAGGCTAATTAATCAGAGAAGTTTGCAACTAGAGCGTAGATTTTACTTGTTAAGATTGTTAATTAATCATTTAGTTAACTTGTGTTCTCTTAGCCTATTTCAGTTCCTATAGCAAGAGGGTGTAGCTTTTCTTCAAGGTTCTAGAGTTACACTCAATGGGATTTGTTCATCTTCGATACCACCCTTAGATGTTTGGGAGGTCTACAAAGGGGGCCTAGGCTGTGGGTTTGTCTCTCGAAAAAGAGACCCTCAACCCAGGATTTTGTCCTTAGGGTCGATCCAAACAAACTAAAAAGAAGAATAGTAAATAAATAGAGAATAATAAAGTATCAAGTATCAAGTATCTATTAGGGTATATTACTAGTATAGGGAGAGAGTTAGAGTCAGAAATATGCCCTTAGAACACCTTAACTTCCCTAATCTAGTAATCACAACCAAACATAGAGCATGGGAGAGCGACTTGCACTGCCTGAGTTCACTCGACTTCGTTGTTCAAACTAGATAAAGATCCTTCAAGGAACTTTAACTTTATTGTAATACAATTAGTTTCCACCCTATTGATGGATAGAAAACAATCCTAAAAACCGTTAAAAAACCAAATATATTAGATGTGACTTTTTTTTGTTTTTTTTTTTGAATTTCAAATTTCAAAGTTGAAATTTGATTCTTGAATTTCAAATTTTGACTTTTAAATTTCAAATTTTGATTTTTTTTTTTTGCAAACTAATATAGATCTCAATAAAAATGAAAAAACAGTAAAAAGCAGATGATCTATAGTGAAAAGACCCTGATAATTTCACGTCGCCTCTAGAACTAATGGTGATATATGTCGCCACCTCTCATGTGACGGGTCTCAGTGTCTCTTATAGTGGCAGCATGAGTTACTTGCCTGTTATCATTAAGAAAAACGAACAAAGAAAGGTTTGAGCACCGTGAAAGCCTAAATGCACATATTCTATACGTAAAACTTCACCTAGATCTAAAAGAAATGAAAATAAATGAAGATGGGAAGGAATACTTACGTAGCATGGGAGTTGGCTCAAACCGTTCCTACCGTGATCGTTAGAAATCTGTGGATGGATTTTTGTGGGTGTGTTGTAGAGTTATTGCCATGTCCACTCACATTGATGACCCTTTGTGATCGCCACTTGCCGATTTTCTTTTGCTGGTTGACAAGGTACCTTGCGAGAGATGATGATGAATGGATGTATATTTTTGGTTCACTAAATCGACAATAGAATGTCGGCAAACAATAAGAAAATTTAGATTAGCTTAGGTGTAGTAAATGATTTAGAAAATAACAATAAACAACATCAATAATGAACTAATACTAACTGGTGGTTGTTCTTGCATGCATATGCCATGGGCTATTCTATGTCATGCAATGGAGTTATATATGAAAAATGCAATAATTAGAAAAGATACTTCCTTCACCCTCATACACTATAGAGTGGATGGAGGAAGTGGAGGCCTAACGAAGCTCTAGAATGCCCTTTGCCTATGGGACAAGAAATCTCTAGGATCTAAATTGTCACGGGGGACTAAGACAGAATGGGGCTAAGGATCATGGATCTCTTAGGGTTTCTCTCCTTTCTTAGGGTTTCAAATTGGCTCCTAGGGATTTTAATGTGCCTCCTTTCATGCTCTTCACCTAGGGGGTATATTTATAAAGTTTAGGGGCTTTAGATCTCGTCTATGACAAGTAGAAGATCAATGGCTACAATTAAACATGTTAAAATAGCAAAAAATATATTTCTAGATCTTGTCGCCTATGTGATAGGTGATAGGACTATTGCGTCGCCTCCTAGAGAGGCGATGAGGATGAAGATCATGGATTTAGCGCACATGGTGAATCAGTAGCTTAATGGCATGAAATCTACCACGTCAACTAGTCACAGTTCGTTGCGGTGTCAAGTATCTAAAAAGGCAAAATTTTGAAAATTAAGATCCCAAAATATCATCTTGCAAATCTATTAGCAAATACCAATCAAATCAGTGACTTAAACTCGTCTTCACAATAGAAAGATTCCAAATTCAATTTAAGCTTAAAATGTTAAGTAAATCAAATTTGAAAATTTTAAATCTCCTATAATTATGAAAAAAATTAGTTTAAAATGAAGGATATATTTGATTGAAATAGATTGACAGTGTTTTAGATATATAGGATATTATCTTTATTTTTTACATTATCTTGAATTAAATATAAGCTATAACATTAAAATGTGATAACTTATCATAAAAATTTCATTATTGGTAAAACAAAGATAAGTAATCTTAATTATCAAGTCATCCAAATTTTAATAATTTTCTTGAATTATTTGACATTTATAATGGTTTATGTGATATGGATATATATTTAAGTGTTGGAAGATTATAGAAATCATAATAATTATGGGAAAAAGTCATGATAATATTTATAAGTGTCCCATATGTCATATTAAGGCTCGAGGTGACAAAAATATATGGAGAGAGAATGCCAAGATATATGTCGCCTATGCACATGGCACCTTGAAACCCATTGCCTCCTTCAATGGCGACAAGTTGGTTGCCTATTGAAGTGGCGACATGACACATCGCCTATGACATTGGCAACATCCTAGTCTTTTTACAATTTACCTTGTGTCATTTATCTTATTCCACGGAGATACGTTAAACTTCCAGAAATACTTCAGAAATTCCATAAAATCTGCCATTATCTTTTTTAATATCAAAATACTCAAATCTGCCATCAAATTGAGTAAAGTGGAAGTGTCAGCTCTACCATAGTTGTCGATATCACATCAAAAATGTTCAAGGGGCTTGTACCTGCCACTAGTTCGAGTGTGTTGGCTCTGCCACAGCTAACGACCTTGAATCAAGTAAAATCAAGAATTTCTTTAAAGAAATAATGGAAAATCTGAAAAAAATGTTATATTTCCTTAGCCATGTGATTTGGGACACCTCAAGGGTTCCTATCCGAGATGAACTCTGAGAGATGCGAAAATGGGATATCTACAAACCTTCCTTTTCTTCTCTGAGTCACAACCAACTACCCATGTGAGAGTCCCAAATAGATGACTCACTCAAGTCATGCATTGTGAGAGAGTGCATACTAGGGCATTCATTTACATTGTGTGTGTGACCATGCCAACCTGGGGGTCCGGCATGAAGTTGCGCCAGAGGGAGAAGATCACAGCCATGCCAAGATGGCGAAGGCACAAGATAGGATAAAAGTAAAAGAAAAGGAGTCGCCACCTAATCTTTTAAGGGAAAGACGAGGAAAACCACAAAAGATTGAATGCATGAGATGCAGATGTGAAGGTCGGATGTCTGCTAACCAGAGGATGGGTAAGGATTCCTATTACGCACGAGGAAGGTATTAGGCACCCTCGTGCGCCCGAGAAATTCGGTCTTTCTAGCCTAAATCGCTTGCTAAGGCTGAATGAATGCTTGCTAGGCCTAGATCATGCTCTGAACTTGCTAATGTGAATGCCAGGACAAGACTGGATGTATGTCCATGACGGTATGCAAAAATTGCAAAGAAATCCACATAAAATGACGAAATCATGAAATACGATGACAAAGGGAATCACATGAAATGACAAGGTTTTTGATGAGAAAGGCTAAAAAAACTATCCAAACCTCGAGAAAATCGATAATGCAAACAACCTAGGTCAGCAGAAACATGATAAACATTGCGGAAATCTAGGTAGAAAAATTGCAAAGAAGTCCACGTAAAACGGGCAAACTTGGATATGTACTGTAAGTCACATAAAATGATGATGTTTTTGCAAAGAATGACTCAGAACATCACACTATTGTCAAAGGGATTAAAAATTCAACAGACCCAAATTATTAGAAGCGCAAAAAACATCATAGAAATCTGAATGGGAAAATTGCAAAGATACCCTCATAAAATATACAAACGATGACATGTAAGGAAAATCACATAAAATGACAGTGTTTTTGGACCGATTGCTCGGAAAAACCATAGTGACGTCAAAAAGATAAAAAGTGGGATCAACCCAAGTTCTTGGAATCATAAAAAAGGTTGTGAAAATCAAAAGGGGAAAATAGTCCACAAGTGGGCCAATGCGGGCCTTTTGGTTAGTTTGTGTACGCGTTCGGGTGATGAAATCCAAATCAAATCAAAATGTCTGAAATGTTGGACTAAAGCAGATCAAATCGAAATATCGAATGAGAAATTTTGAAAGTAAAGTGGAGAAAGAAATTCCCGAAAGAAAAGCATGAGATGCGAGCTTGCTAAAAAGAGGGACGGATGCGTAAATGTGAAGGAAACTATATGAAATGGATGAATAAGTTCCTAAATGCATAAAAAGTGCTAAAGGATGACTTGGGCAAGGATTAGGTAAGGCTAGGTGTGAAAATTAAAATGCATGCACCCGGATTAAAGACATAGGGGCAATTTGGTCATTCTCATGACCAAATGTGATAAATGCAAGTATGGGGATGATGAATGATCTAAGTTATGTCAAACTATGTACAAAACATCGAGAAGGTATTAGTTGCTTTAAAACATGAAGGAAAAAACAATAACATGATGTAAACACAATAAGAGACAAATATGAGGACTAAAACGCAAAATTCATAAAAAGAGTAAGAATCTAGATGAAAACTATATTCATGGCTTCTATTTTAACATGCAGATGATGGATCCAATATCAATGTGGCAGTGAGATTGAAAATTGCACTTGGATAATTTCCTAAACGTTCAGGGTCTAAAGTGCAAAATTCACACTTAAGTGCAAATGTGGTTAAAATGTGAGACTAAAGATCAATTCACAGTGAAAACATGATTTCTAAATGTACTTTATGATTAAATGCAAAATGCGAAATGCAATGAGTGAAAAGTATCCAAAATGTACAAGAAAACTTTTAAAAACCCTAGATGATGTATTTAGAAATAATGTAAGGGCCTTTATGCCAATTGTATATGCTCAGAAGTGATTTGATGTGAATTCAGGGGTTTATATGCAGGATTTCAAGACTTGAATGTGATAAAACTAGGCTTTTGTACTGGTCAATGTAATTATGAGGTTTGTTAGGGTTCAAGATGCAAAATTCACAATGAAAAGTCATTTTTTAATGTTGTGGGGGCTTAATGCAAAAGGTCCGGACCTAAATGTAAAGAAAATTTGATTTTTATGATGGCCAGTGTGATTTTAAAATCATTTAGAGTTCAGAATGCAATTTAACAAGGAAAACTCATTTTAAAATGCTTCAGGGGCTAAATGCAAATATTCAGGACTCAATTATAAAGAAAATATGGGTGCAGGGGTTCAAATGTGATAAAACATGCATAACAAGGCTAGAAAAACAAATTAAAAGTAGTAGGGAAAAAAGATGCAATTTTTACAATAATAATGAAGAACTAAAAGGTTATTTAAAAATATCAGGGACTTAAGCATAAATAATAGGACTCAACAGTAATATAAGAGGAATCAAACGCAAATAACCTAAAACTAAGGGAAAAAGAATAAAAGAAACATAAAAGATAGCGATGGCCGCCAGCGATTCGAAGATCACCGGCGATAGAGGACTGGGAAGGCCATCCAAGGCCTCCCCAGGGGACAATCCCTCATCAAAGGGTGAAGAAAGCAACATGGGGAGGAAAGGGAGAGATCCATCGGTGTTGATCATCCATCCAGTGGCTCAAATAGCGGGTTGACATCTTCCCCAACCGTTCTTCTCCGACGACGGCGAGCTTCACCAACGACAATTCCATGGACGTCAAAGCGGCAAACTAAGGGTCCACAGGGCTTGGAGGAGACGCAACGAAGCTCTTCGGGGTATCGGGCACGGCTGTGGTGGCCCAAGGCACGCCACCCATCCCAAACTCCGGTGATGATCGCGACGGCGGTGGGGACGGTGCTCCATGGCGTGGAACTGCGACGTGGGCGCTTGGAGGGACTCACGAAGGCACGGTAGAGCTTCTTGATGCAGTGGTGGGGAGTGGGGGCATCTGGAGTGCTCCAGTGCTCCTCAACGGCGGTAGTGGGGTTGCGACGACGGCGACAATGACGGTGCAACGGTATTCGAGTGGCCAAGGGGGCGCCTCGAGGGAAAGGGAGCTCTTGGAGGATGAGGATGAAAAAGAGGAGAGAAGAGAAGTGTCAGGGACCCCTCCCGGAGCCAGGAAGCCACTGGCTTCGTCGGCGGTGGGAAACCCACCACCGACTACAGAAGTGACGGTGGACAGGGAGTGTTTCCCCATCGAAATGCCACCCAGGGAGCCTACGGGAGGTAGGGGCCTAAGGCGAAAGAAAACAAACCAAAAGGAAGAGACAGGGGGTTACCTGATCGGAGGATGTAGCACCCCGGCAAAGCTCGACGGCGAGACTCTGGCTTCTCCGGCGATGCCCTGGCCGCTGCTAAAAGGGGGTTTTGGGGCTGGGGAAAGGTTGGAGAGGATTGCTAGATGCGGGTTGAATGTTCTAGAGGGGATTCAAGCACTTTGGAGGTTGGAAGCGGAGAGCTCCCTGTCTGTTAGTGGTGAGGAGGTTTTATACTCCGACAGGCTTCCTCCCTGCCGTCGATCCTCCTCACAAGGGATCAGCGCCGTAGGATTGAGCACGTGGCCAAGGTGGAAGGTCTGGAGATCGCAGGGTTAAGAATCAGCACCGAAATTCTCGAGATTGATCACCGAAGTTTTCACCAGAAATCAAGGGCTCGCCGGAATTATTTCTTGCTTTTCTAAAGTTTTCTGGTTTATGGATTAAATGGGTTATTGGGCTGCAAATGGGCTTAGGGTTTTGGTTTTTTTTCTTTTGGTTTTTCTTTTGGAATTTCTAGGATTTTTTAGGGTTTTGATTTTAAGTTTTAAATTAGGGTTTTGTGATTAAATTTGATTTTTTAATTTTGGGATTTAGGATTTAATTAATCGGTTTTAAATTAGGGTTTGAATTATTTTAGGTTTTTGTTTTATTTTATTTTTGGGATTTTCATGGATTTTAGGGTTTTTGATTTTCAATTTTAAATTAAGGTTTCGTGATTAAATTTAATTTTTTTATTTTGGGATTTAGGGTTTAATTAATTGGTTTTAAATTAGGGTTTTGAATTATTTTAGGTTTTTGTTTTATTTTATTTCTGGGATTTTCATGGAGTTTAGGGTTTTTGATTTTAAGTTTTTAAATTAGGGTTTTCAATTTCAATTTAGGCTATTTATTTATCTTTTATGATTTTATTTAAATTTGTGGTTAAGGTTTAATTAATTGGTTTTAAATTAGGGTTTTAATTATTTCAGGTTTTAAATTTGTTTTTGCTTTGGGATTTTCATGGATTTTAGGATTTTTGATTTTACATTTTAACTAGGGTTTTGTGATTTAAATTTGATTTATTAATTTTGGGAATTAAGGTTTAATTAATTGGTTCTAAATTAGGGTTTTGAATTTTAATTAGGGTTTTTGGATTTTAAATTAGGGTTTTTAATGGATTTAGGGTTTTTGGATTGATTAGGGTTTTGAATTTCAACTAATTAGTGTTTTTAATGGATTTTGACTTTAATTAGGGTTTTTGTTTTATAAATTGGATTTTAAGTGTTTTTAAATGTATTTTGTTTGGTTTTTTATTTTAATTAGATCCGAGTGGACTAGTGTGGGCTTGTGTGGGCTTAAGTGGGTCAGGGTTTTGGTGGTCGCAACCAGAGCATCATCTAGAGGAGCCTGCTGCCAAGTGACTTCAAAATCGGGGTGTCTACAGATGCCCCTCCCTAAGCGTGGTCGAGGGAATCGAGATCAATGCTCAGGGTTGACAAGACACCCCACATGAGTCCGTGGGAGAGTGGTGTTTGATGTGGGGCCGTGAGCTACTTATTCAGAAGATGCACTGAAAAGTCATGACTCGTGGCCCATGCAAGATGTTGATACAAAGGGTGACCCTGATGCTGGGTGATGCATGGAAAGATGTTGGACTTACCGACCGAGGGATAGACTGAAGACGGATGTCAATCGGATAGTCTAGGGGTATCAGCCCGTTCCTGACAATATAACGATTGTCAACCGGATAGTAAGGGCTATCAGTCCAAGGATAGGGGCATTAGATAAAACTACCAAACTTGCAAACTAATGGTCAAAGCATGATAAGTTGACGGATCTACCGACCGGATAGTTAGGGTTATCAGCCCAAGGAAAGGGGCAAACTGTGTAGGTGGGGAATTTAATAAAAGGGTGACACCGAGCTCCATTCGCCTGGAGTGAATCCAAGAAGGGGTCACCTAGACCTCGCTCGAGGACCAAAAGAATAAAAGAAAAGGGATTCGTCTATCATGGAGCAAGCCCCCAAAAAAGGCACCAAGATTCATCTGCACGGAACGAATCTAGGATGGGACAATCTAGACCTTGCCCGAGGCCTTGAAGAAGAATAGAATACATGGGACTTGTCCGTCATGGATCAAGTCCAACAAGGATGGCACCGAGATTCATCCGCTCGGAGCGAATCAGGGATGGGACAATCTAGACCTCGCCCGAGGCCTAGAACAAGCTAGAAATATGTGGGACTTGTCTATCATGGAGCAAGTCCAACAAGGATGGCACTGAGATTCGTTCGCCCGGAGCAAATCTGGATGGGACAATCTAGACCTCGCCCGATGACTAGAAGAAGTTGGAAATACGTGGGACTTGTCTGTCATGGAGCAAGTCCAACAAGGATGGCACCGAGATTCATTCGCCCGGAGTGAATCTGGGATGGGACAATCTAGACCTCGCCCGAGGCCTAGAAGAAGCTGGAAAAATAAAACTTGTCCGTCACGGAGCAAGTCCAACAAGGATGGCACCGAGATTAGTCTGCTAGGAGCGTATCTGGGATGGGACAATCTAGACCTCGCCTATGGCCTAGAAGAAGCTAGAAATATGTGGCACTTGTCCGTCATGGAGCAAGTCCAACAAAGATGGCACCGAGATTCATCCGTTCAGAGCGAATCTGGGATGGGACAATCTAGACCTCGCCCGAGGCCTAGAAGAAGCTGGAAATATGTAGGAATTGTCCATCATGGAGCAAGTCCAACAAGGATGGCAACGAGATTCGTCCACCCGGAGTGAATCTGGTATGGGACAATCTAGACCTCGCCCGAGGCCTAGAAGAAGCTAGAAATATGGGACTTGTCTGTCATGGAGCAAGTCCAACAAGGATGGCAACGAGATTCGTCCGCCCAAAGCGAATCTAGGATGGGAAAATCTACGCCTCGCCCGAGGCCTAGAAGAAGCTAGAAATATGGGACTTCTCCATCATGGAGCAAGTCCAACCAGGATGGCATCGAGATTCATCTGCCCCAAGCGAATCTAGGATGGGACAATCTAGACCTCGCTCGAGGCCTAGAATATGTTGGATATATCTGGGACTTGTCTGCCATAGAGCAAGTCCAACAAGGATGGCACCAAGATTCATCTGCCTGGAGCGAACTTGGGATGGGACAATCTAGACATCGCCCGAGGCCTAGAAGAAGTTGGAAATATGTGGGACTTGTCCGTCATGGAGCAAGTCGAACAAGGATGACAGTGAGATTCGTCCGCCAAGAGCGAACTTGGGATGGGACAATCTAGACCTCGCCAAAGGCCTAGAAGAAGTTGGAAATGTGTGGGACTTGTCCATCATAGAGCAAGTCCAACATGGATGGCATCGAGATTCGTCCGCCCGAAGCGAATCTGGGTGGGGCAATCTAGACCTCGCCCGAGGCCTAGAAGAAGCTAGAAATATGTGGGACTTGTCCGTCATAGAGCTAGTCCAACATGGATGGCACCGAGATTCGTCTGCCCGAAGTGAATCTTGGATGGGACAATCTAGACCTCGCCCGAGGCCTAGAAGATGCTGGAAAAATTGGACTTGACCGTCATGGAGCAAGTCCAACAATGATGGCACCGAGATTCGTCCGCCCAAAGTTAATCTTGGATGGGACAATCTAGACCATGGTCGAGGCCTAGAGGAAGCTGGAAATATGTGGGACTTGTCCGTCAGAGAGCAAGTCCAACATGGATGGCACTGAGATTCGTCCGCCCGGAGCGAATCTAGGATGGGACAATCTAGACCTCGCCCGAGGCCTAGAAGAAGTTGGAAATATGGGACTTGTCTGTCATGGAGTAAGTCCAACAAGGATGGCACCAAGATTCGTCCGCTCGAAGCAATTCTGGGATGGGATAATCTAGACCTCAGCTGAGGCCTAGACGAAGCTGGAAATATGTGGGACTTGTCAGTCATGGAGCAAGTCCAACAAGGATGGCACCGAAATTCGTCCACCAGGAGCGAATCTGGGATGGGACAATCTAGACCACGCCCAAGGCCTAAAAGATGCTGGAAATATGGGACTTGTCCGTCATGGAGCAAGTCCAACAAGGATGGTACCGAGATTAGTTTACCAGGAGCAAATCTAGGATGGGACAACCTAAACCTTGCTTGAGGCCTAGAAGAAGCTGGAAATATGTGGGACTTGTTCGTCATGGATCTAGTCCAATAATGTTGGCACCGAGATTTGTCTGCCTAAAGCAAATCTGGGATGGGACAATCTAGACCTCTCCCGAGGCCTAGAAGAAGCTTGAAATATGTGGTGCTTGTCTGTCATGGAGCAAGTCCAACAAGGATGGCACCGAGATTCGTCCACCTAGAGCGAATTTGGGATGGGATCATCTAGACCTCACCCGAGGCCTTGAAGAAGCTGGAAAATGTGGGACTTGTCCGCCATGGAGCAAGTCCAACAAGGATGGCACTGAGATTCGTCGGCCCGGAGCAAATCTAAGATGGGACAATCTAGACCTTGCCCGAGGCCTAGATGAAGCTGGAAGTTGTGGGACTTGTTCGCCATGGAGCAAGTCCAACAAGGATGCCACCGAGATTCTTCCGCCTGGAGTGAATCTGGGATGGCACATTCTTGACCTCGCCCGTGGCTTTGAGGAAGGTGGATGATGTGAGACTTTTCTGCCATGGAGCAAGTCCAATATGGATAGATTGGATTCCGTATGCCTAGAGCGGAAAGCCGATACGACTTCGTCCGAGTGGAGGAAGATAGAAACGGGGATTTACTAGATTGTGCCTTACCTGGTACAAAAGTCAATGTCAGCTTCATTTGTCCAGGTCTAGGCATCAAAACGATAGTCTCAACTATTAGCTGGGTAGTCCCCAGCACCAAGTCGACAGGTAGAAAATGGCAATAGTTTGAACCAGTTAAGCACTCGTTGTTGCAATAGCGATTTCTACTTCAATCACCAACATCTGAACAAGCTAGCAAAAGGTCTCCCATGATTAGACTGTTTCAACATGCAATGAACCAAATAGTAGAGCACGATTGTCAGGAGTCTGTGTCATCTCTGAATCTTTTAGAGCCTCTGACTTTAGGAAACATTATATGGCTTAGAGCGACTCCACAGATCGACCGGGTTTCCTCAGCTTCACCCTCTGGAATCCCGTGCCTGTTATTGCGCTGTTTAATGGATGGTTTACTTGCAGGAACGTTTAAATAGAGGCAAGCTCATTTGATCACTTTGAAAATTGCTCATCCTCAACGAAAAGATAGCGATTGCACCCTCTGATTTGAAAGTAAAAGCCTAGATCAGTATGGCCATAGACATGTATGTGGCCAAAGTTTTGGCTCGGTGCATCCACACACGAGGTAACTGGCATGCGCTTGGGTAGATTATGGGGTTTTTAACCATTGGAGCAGTTGACATGCCCCTGGTCGAGAATGTTGCAGCAGATTTGCGCGTGCCTTACCAAAAGGCAGTTGACATGCCCCTGGTTTGGAGCGAAAGGTTCTTCCATAAGGGCGTTGACATGCCCCTGATTTGAGCATCCTTTGCTAAATTCTCAACTAAAAGGCAGCTGGCATGCCCCTGGTTCAAGAATGAGGCGGTGCATTGCAAAGCAGATGAGATGAATGGTCGTGAGTTATGCATGAATGATGCCATTTTTATCGTCTTGCTATTTTGTTTGCCCTCAGCTTTTGGAAAGCTTCTAATGCTTGTTGTTAGGAAGGAGGGAATCTCCAATTCACCCGACACTGCCTAGACATCCTGGATTATGGGTGGCGCTTCGGAAAGGGTGAGGTAGTAGTTTAGTTGGACTGTATGGTGGAACAGGCATCATAGCAAATCCCCTAAGGCCCTACACCTACTTTTCCAATTATCCTTTTTCATTTAATCCCTCATAGGCTTGTGGATTCACTTTACCCCTTGCTTGGAGGTAATGGGTACCTAGGTAGTTGCTGAGGCTGCTTTGATAGTGAGTGAGGGGTGGCTAATCCCTTGGGCGATGGGGACCCGTTTTAGGTACATGCTTCAACTCCTCTCCAAGGTATGTGATAGGGACAGATTTATTCCACTCACCTCTTTCTCTTAGGGCCAACTTCTCCCTGCGCCTTCTATCTTCTCTTTTTTTTTAGTGCCCTTATCCATGACGTTATTATTTTTTCTTTTGCTCGCATACTCACTCACATCCTAACATTTTATCTCCCTTTAGAGTTGTAGGTCCCTCTGGGCGTTAGGATTTGTCATGTTCTTCTCAATGAGTGGTGGCTCTCTCACTTGCTGGGATGTCCATGTAGTATTGACTGAGGAGGAATGGATCCCTTTTCCTAATAGGCAAGCTTATCCGGTTTTCATCACCGGGCAAAATGCCTATGCATATGCTATTAATGCGTGCATGCATGCATTTTTCTTTTGATGCTTTTGTGTTACGATGCAATGCGTGCATAACAAGTGCAGAGAAAAAACATTAATGTAGGACGATGCAAAATGCCTGAATAGAGAGAAGGATGCAGGTGGAAATGTGGTAGAAAAGCCATGCAAGGCATGGATACGGCTCCATGTCACCAGTAGCATGAGTTGATCGGCTTTGATTGCACCATGTAGTCTATCAGAGCGATGCCAGCGGAATGGTCCTGAGTTTCCTGTGGCGAGGGAGTGGCTGCTTCAACCGTTGCTACTTTGCCTTTCCGACGCCTCATTTCTCCCATGGTGTGTTCTACTAGTACGACGAGCTGTTCTTGGAATAGAATCTTCTATGTTCTAGAGCATTTTGTCGATCTGTGTCTCTACGGCCTCTCATTTTGTCCTCATCAGAGGAAAGATCCCTGTAGTACACAGACTCGTGGTCATTGGTCATGCAAGGGTCAGTACTCCCGGCTGACAACTGAATTTGGGCAAGCACTGTGATAGGAACTGCAGTTGGCACTGTAGATGAAGCTGAATCTACTGTCTCTAGGGCTGTGACTGTAATGGGGCAGACACGGCTGTTGGGGCTGCCACGGGGACTGACGCTGTAACTGAAACTATTGTGACTGACTGATGCTGTACCCAATGTAGTAGTTGGAACTAGGACTACTGTGGTCGAAGCTGAAACTGTTGCAATTAGAGCTGAAGTTACTATGGTCGGAACTGTATCTGCTATGGTTGGGATTGAAACTACTGTTATTGAAGTTGAAACCACTGTAGTTGAGGCTGGAACCACTATAGCTGGAGTCAGAACATGCTGTGGTGAGGACTGAAACTGTCGTGGCATTCTCCTCAGAACAGTAATCCCCACTGTCTACCCACTAAACTGTGCTTGACGGTGCATCCTACTGTAGCACTATTGTGTCCGGACCCTAACCTGGACTGAGACTCCCTACACTAGCAAAGTGAGTGATGGCAGGAGGGGAATTCTACCTTGATTGCAGCAAGCGTCGACAGTGTAGCAATTGTTAGTAACTAAGTCTTTCTCGCTTTCTCTTCTCCTCTGTGGCAACGGGCTTGGCGATCCCCTGACTATACTCCTAGAGAGGTGCCCCTTTCTTATATACCCAACAGTGACATATATTCTTGACCATCCTAGAAGGATTGCTACGAATAGGTGGGTATGTGCCACGTTCAAATTCAGAGATGAAGTTAACTGGCTCAAACCGATTAACCTAGTATAGAACATCTAAAGGCTTGGGGTCAAAGTGGACAGTCTGGTGGGATGATGTTGAGACAGTAGCTTGTGGTTGTGATGGCTGTTCTCCACCAAATCCAGGGTATTTATACGTGTTGGATAAGACGGGTTCGTGGCAAACTGGCAAACTTCTGCTAGGCCTCCAATGGCAAAACAAAGGACGAGAGTGGCACACACAAGTGCTGCCAGATAAAATTACAGAAGAGGCAGGATGACTGTGACCATGCCGGTGGAACCCTACACGGCTCTCCTCTATCCGGGGTGCATGGAAGCACACGAGGAGTCCTAATACGGTCACGACGAAGATGGTGAATCTGGAGAAGAAGACTAGACTCGGAAACAACAAGGGAAGATAAGAAAGGATAAGGAAATGAGTCGCCACCTAGTCTTTTAATGGAAAGACGAGGAAAACCAAACACACAAGAAAAACTAGAAAGCAAATGAGATGTAGAAAAGATGCGTGCTTCGTGCTTAATGGATATGATGCACAAATGAATGCGGGCCAGAGAAAGGGTAAGGATTCTAGTTACGTATGGGGAAGGGGTTAGGCACCCCCATGTGCCCGAAAAAACTCGATCTTTCTAGGTTTCCTACTTGTCATATGGTCTTAAGGATGTGTGCTTGCTTATTCTAAATGCTCATGCCAAAGATGACTGAAAACATGCCAAATCCAAGAGAAGAAATGAAATAAAGAGAAAAAGTTAATCCGAGGGTCAAATGTAGGCATTGAGAATGCCGATTTACTATACGCCCTTGGGCGATGAAGAAAATCGTGAAAATCGAGAAATCCTCGGAAAGCGCCTTGCAAATCAGCAGAAGTTGGGATAAATCTGAGAAAATCAAAATGGAAAAAATAATCCTCATTCGGGACAATGTTGGCATTATAAAGCCTTTTAATGTACGCCCTCGGGTGATGGAAAGCCAAATCAAATCTAAAGATGCGAAAATCGGAAAGAATCCGAGAGATGGCGAGAAAACCAAGCTCGAAAAGAGTTGGAAAAGCGTGCGCAAAGTAAAGAAAAAAAAGGTAAGAAAATTGCATGAAAAAGTGCAAAAAAATGTGCAAAATGCATGTGTGAGTGTAATAATGAGAATTCCAAGGGCTTTTGTGCAAAAAACCCAAAATCTAAATGAAAATGGAAATTTTGAAGCCAAATCAGCAAAACTACTTAGAAAAACACTTTTCAAGCAATTCTAGAGAAATCTAGGGTCAAATGTGTAAATATGTGCATTTTCAATAAAATTGAAGGTTCCTAGGGGTTAAAATGCAATTCTGCCACTAAAACATGCACTTAATGTAATTCAGTGGAAATTCAGGGTAAAATATGCAAGAAAATGGATTCAGGAAAGTCTTAGAAAGTTTCAGGGGCAAAATAGTAAATTTAACCTCGAAAACAAAGCATTCAATGTGAATTCTGTAAAGTTCAAGGGCTAAAATGCAATTTACCTAGAGAATCAATACATTCAGAAAAGTTTCAGAAAACTTCAGGGGCTTGAAATGTAATTTCACTAGAGAGACAAGCATTCAGAACAATTCCAGAAGAATTCAAGGGTTAAAATGCAATTTAACTAGAAAAATATGCATTCTGGAGAGTTTCAATAGAGTCCACGGGTTTTAATGCAATGTAACCAGCAAAATATGCATTTAAAAAGGTTTCAGAAAAGTTTAGGATCCTTTATGCAAAAATATTGGATTAAAATGCATGAAAAGAAACTCTAAGGGTTTTTATTAAACTTTTAAACCTGGAGAACAATATTTTGAAAACTCAGGGGGCATAATGCAATATTTTCAATTAAAACTTTATTCAAAAGATTTAATAAAAATGTGAGGACATAGTTGTAAGTGAAAAGGACCTACTTGCAATGAAAAAGGACCTATTTGTAGTAGATCAGAAATTTCAAAAGTATAATAAAAGATTTTTTTTTTAATTTTTAAAAAGAAAAGGTAGCTGTTGTAAATATGTCTTGAATTATGTCTTTGTTTCAGGGTTAGTTTGGTCATTTGACCATTTGGGTGCTCTAGTATTTAAGTAGGCTAAGGCACAGATTATGTAACCTCTTTGGTCATTCGTGTAACCCTATTTTAGACT